>BQNB010000459.1:0-172334 GCA_026074375.1 Tanacetum coccineum | reverse complement strand
ATAAGATAAACATATCCTAAACAAAACATCATCTATATTACAACATGCTACAATCAAACATTAAAACACTACACATGTAAGAGCCAGTTTTGCCCTACAGTTTTTTAAAATGACACTCGACACGTAATACTTACAAACTAATTGGATAAACATATCCTAAACAAAACATCATCTATATTACAACATTCAACAATCAAAGACTTACAAGAGACACCATATAAGTAAAAGTATGCTTTTACCGAAAGACGGAGCCCGGTGCAACACACGGGCTCGAACGCCTCGTATATTAAAAGATTCAGTCTCATTTAATAATGGTGAGTCTTAATGGTTTAAAATCTTTTATTTATATTTGAGTTTGAACCGAAAATTGAGTTTTAATTTAACAATTAGTAATATCGTCATTAAATAAAGGCCTTTTAAAGTCAGCTAAAAGAAATTTATGAGTTATGAAACACCATCATAACATTGTTATGGTTTATCTTAATGATTCACCAACCATTCATTTATTTACCAACCATTCATTTGCAATGTAGTGCAATTAAATTTATCTTTTCATTATCTTTTTACATAAATGTGAGCCTAGTTACGATCACATTGCAACTATAAATTGCTATGTATATTTCTTTAAAAACCATCCATTGCAAAATATATTCACTCTACCCATGGCTAAAAATTCTAATGTTATGCATAAGGAAGGAAACGATGGGCCTAAGGATTTTCTTAATGAACATGAAAGAGGTGTTGATGCTCTTATAGTTGTTACGGGTCTACAAAGATGAGATGTTAGTAATACTTGCGGTAAATTCTTGAGAATATAGTACATCATTTCTAGGTAACGTAATGATGTGTCGTTGTGTGGTGTATATTTTTATGATTCAAGTTTTAAATTTATATTTTGCCGACTTAACTAAAAACAACACTTTAACGGGTAGTATACCCGATCGGTGGTAGATTCGTGGTAAGTAGGGTTCCGAACACTTGAAGCGAGGTTAAATCTCTCAATTTATGAATATTTTGGTTTACTAATCAAAGTTAATTCTAATCTAAGTCAAACCTATGCTAATCCTATGTTAGTTCTAATCCTAATTCTAACAGGTAAAAGGGGGGTTTCAGTCTGAGAGACTGGCATGGGTTTGGTGGTGACTACAATCAATTCAATACACTTGAACCCATGCAAGCAAATTAACAGAAGATAAAAGAGCGGTCAAGCTTTATGATAGAAAAATGTATTATTTATCACTAATCCGATTAAAAGTTGGTTTGTTTATTCAGTGCAATGATTACTTATCTCGAGGTGGCATATCATTCATAGACTTAGGCGGGACTTCATCCTAAGACCTAGACACATTAATTCTGTCACAATTAAAGCATCTGCATAAAGCATCCTTATTTGCTGATTATAATTCATCTTGGGATTAAAGAAACGGTGATCTTGTAAAACCCTAGCTCATAGAGACTTTACCCACTTACTGCTTAACGGCGATTTATACACTAGTAGTCTACTTGTCCAACTATCCAATGGAATCAGAATGTTATTGGTTGAATTATCTAGGTTCACCTGCTAGTCAACTTATTTAATAAACCAAAGGCAATATTCGATGTCATAGTTAAGCCAGAAGCATATCCTAACACGAATATAGCAGGACAATATTTATGATCCTATTATTCTAGATGTATAAATTACTATATGAAGAGTTATCCCGGCATCTAGATTACTTGGTCTATATCACTAGATCTAGTTGAATGATAGGTCGCATATTAAAGCACATAAACAATTATAAATTGATAAACATAAACAAGCATGCATTGATAAATTAAGCAATTAAGATATAAACAAAACCAAACATTCAGATCTTCATAATAATCGCTAATACCCAAAGGTATTAGCCTTCAAACATCATAATTAATACAAGAGTAATGGCTTAGCCAAGGTAAACTAACCGAGTTAACGAATGATACCAAAAACTGAACGATTACAAAAGTATAAGAAATTACACGTTGTCTCCTATGGATTGGAATGCGTTGCGAGACCTCTTCTGCTCTTTTTCTCCTCTGAAAATCGACTTTTGTGGTTTAGGTATCGAAAATATGATTTAGCACCCTTAAAACTCATTTTTGAGTTTTGTATTTATAGGGTCTGGAGTCAGTGTCGATATGGCTTATCCAATGTGTTAGATACGGCGTATTAGGTGTTTCTTAGAGTAGAGACCACGTTTGATATCTTCCAGAATATTCACATACTATATCTCTAATACAACGTATTGGTCTTCTGGATACGGCATATTGATCATGGATCCTTCGTGGTCTTGGGTGAGTGCAGGAACAGATACGCCGTATCTTCCTTGATGGATACGGCGTATTGGTTGTCAGAACAGTAATCTTCAAAATGTCTTCGTTTAAGCTCCAGAATGTGCGCCTTTTGCTAATATTCACCAAGTACTCTATAATTACTGCAATTCTCAAAGACAAACAATTAAGTAACAATTCATTGCAACAATTATACAAAATGGGTTAATTACACGGGATAAATGATGCTATAAAATAGACGTTATTTGATGTCATCAATTATATGCCAGCATTATAATATCATGATATTCACCATGAGCAGTTGAATCATGTTCAGATGTGCCACCATTATTTTCCATATAAGGATTATCAAATATGATATTAGAATCAATTTGATCATTATCAGATGTGTGAATAATAGCTTTACGTTTCACACTATTCATGTGTTCATGAACCCTGATTGAAACATTTACCTCACTGATAGCCTTTGCATCATAGGATGGTTTAGATGCAGAGTTGTCATCAGCTGATTGAATTCGAGCCATCATGATTACTACAGCAGTTAGCTCTTCTAATGTATCATCTCCATATGAATTATTGAGCATGAAATCATTTTCTTCGTCCTTGAGGTTGCTTCCAGCTTCATCTTTCATAGCTAGCAACATTTGTTCTCTGAAATACTTTGCATCACAAACTCTTGGTTTTTGACAATCACGAGCATAGTGGCTTTTTTCATTACAGTTATAACATTGAACATTTTTCTTTCTCGGATTTAACTTAGTTGATGAAACACGATGAACAATTTGATTGCTTTCATCATTCTCAGTTCCTGTATTAAATGCTTGATTTTTGTTCTGTCTTCATGCATTCTTGTTACCATTTCTACCATAACCTGCATTCTTGGTTTGTATATCAACTCTACCATCCTGAATCACAGCTTGATTTCTTGTGTTTGATGAAGTACGAAGATGATTATTGGTAGGTGTGGAAAACTTCTGAGTGATTTCTCGAGCTAATAACATCATGGCAGTTGTAAGCTTATCTTCTTGAGAATCCCCTTGATACTTGTTTTCATAATCAGCAACTAATGAAGGATGTGTGACATAGTATGGTTGTGGTGAATAAGAAGAATTTTGTGGAATCCTATAATGACTCCATAGATTGTTATTAGGACTCATCTAAGGTATGATAACAATTATTGTAACACGCAGCGGAATATAAAGAACACAATCATGTTACTAATAAGATTTTCTTTATTAAACATTAATAAAGAAACTAACTACTACACACGCTTTCTATGCATTTAGACTCTCATTGGAGAGACTATCTATGAATGGATTTATAACTTGGTTTCAAGACAGTTCTTGTTTGATGAGTTGCGAGACCGGGTTGTAAATGACGTTGTTACGCAACTTAAGGTTTTTGACAAGTCTCCTCGATGACGGTCGAGGTTCAGGTAGTTGGATGTTTCTTTTCGTTTGGAGCGGTTATGCTGCTATGCGTACCCTTTTGATGGGCAGGCCAAGTTGTTAGCAGTAAGATATCTTGTGAAAGTTGGTTGAAATTCAAAGTGTAACTTTGAGTTAACATGGGTATGGGAAGACTACTTGAAAGATAAGTATCCTCGATTAATTATTTGGTAATGATAGAGTTGAACCTTTTGGTTAAATCTTAGGATGAGATTTCCTTAAGGAGGGGATACTGTGACAACCATGATTTGAGCAGGTTAGTCAAACCGTTAGAGTTGACTTGTGAATCTGTTGCAATATATGGTGTATGTGATTATATGTATTTATATACGTTTATGTGAATTATGTGGGAAATTGGTAGTCAATCTATTGAGTATGATCATCTCAATGAGATTGGAATGGTGGTGAGATTGGTTAAATTCATTTCGTTCACTTTTGGTGACAAGGAAATGATTTTGTGGTTTAAGCGTTTTAGTGATTTATCGTGTAAGTATTTTTTACGTATACGTATTTATGTGTTAGTAAATATAGAGATGGATAGGCTTTAGTGGTTAGAATAAGAAAGAAATGAAAATTTTATTTTTTTGGAAAGTTAAGTTTAATGAAAATGAAAAGTTAGTCATTTTAAAAGTCTAGTAAATTGAGTTTACCCAAAAAGGTATACTCACATAAGCTTAGGTTTTTATAAAAACTTAAGGTAATGTAAATAATTAAGTAATTAATAAATAAATTTAAAAAAATAAAAAAAAATAAAAGAAAGGGGGAATCGGCCGGTTATAGGGATAAGGGAAAAAAGGAAATAATTTTGATACCAATTAGGACTCCATTAGTATAAATACTAAACAATAATAACCCTAAATCAGTTTTTCTCCCCTCCCCTTGATGAGATCGGTCGAATACTCCAAACCAAGAAGAAGGAAAAAAATTATTTTTCAAGTTAGGTGGTTTTGTGTTCAAGATTTGAAGATTTAAGGTATATACTATAATCCTTTGAAGTTAATTATCATTAAAAACATGTAATAATTATTATGATGGAATTAGGGTTTTATAAAATCTGTAAATTAATGAGGTTTAATCATATTGCAATAATTAGGGTTTAATTAGGACCATATGAGTGTATTCGTTAGGGTTTAGATCGGGTTAGAACTTGATTTAGATTAGGGCAGAATTTAGGGATGTGTTGTTCGTGGAATGTATTCTCAATGATGGAAATGAGCTTTTGTGTAGATCATTATGACCCCTTATATCGTTATTTAAGACACATCTATATATAGTTAACAATGATTAATAAACTTGCGACAGCGAAATAAAAACAGAAATCAGAGTTACTTCAAGGTTTTCTTTATTCATTATATCCCCAAGATTCAAATGATGAATTTGTGGCACAAAAACTAACTAATACATAATGTTTATAACACATCTAATAACTATTCCTAACTAGGCAAACTAAACTAACGTGTATATACACACGTTTTTGTTAGTTCGACTGAGACTTGGATCTCATTGGAGAACACCAGATTAAAGGTAAGTTTTGGGGTTGTGCTGGATACTAAAACAATATGTCTAGACCTCCTTTTAGAGCATAAGGAGTCAAGGCTTTACATGGAAACTATTTAAAAGATATTAATGAGTTTGACCAAATCTTTATCTTTTTTTTTTTGACCAAATCTTGGTCAAGGTTTTACATGAAAACTATTTAAAAGATATTAATGAGTTTGACCAAATCTTTATTTCTTCATCTTTATCTCTTTTTGACCAAATCTTTATTTTCTTCTACATCTTGTAGAATCTCACAATGACGACTTTGGTCCTTTTGTTTCCATCTTGTTTCATTTATGTTTTGTCTTATCAACTCAAATATAATTCCCAACAATCTTCCCCTAGTTGATAATGACAAAACCAAATAAGCACGAACTTCCCCTGAAGTTAATATATGAATGAAAACTTCCCCTTAAGCTACAAAGGATCTACAAGTTGTAAATCATCAAATCTTCTTCCCCTTTTTGTCATAATCAAATCGGGGACTAAAGTATGCAACTTCGATCTTCACAACCACGAACCAATATTACTCTTCTAATCCAAGCCTTCTATCTCCTCAAATTACCCACCATTAAGGCACGATAAGAAAAATGAACTTGAGTATTGAGACCACTCACACTATCAGTAGTATAATGACTAGTAGTACAAAACCTTCACCTCGATGTAGCATATAAATGGTTAAACATTTTAACATTAAGCTTCCCCTGAAACTCATATGTTAACCATTTCTTGAATATTCAAATCTTAGGCTCTATGTAATGATTACTAATGAAGAAAATTAAGTATAACGAACTTGATGCTCCAAGTAGGACACCTAAACTTTTGTCTTATATCTTGTTTTTCCACGTGACGTCAAAAAAAGAAATCATACCAGACCAAAATATAAGTAGAACACTATCTCCTTGACAAAATCCTCATCTATAAGACAGCATATCTAAAGTGTATAGCAAATGTGAGCACTGAGCACTATAAGAAAAATCACACACCTTGTGCTAGATTTCGTCAGTCTTCCGTCACAAACCAAAGAACGTTATATAGCACGAACAAGTTACCATCCTCCTGAAATGGTAAGATTAAAACACAAACCCAAATAATTCCACTTCAACTTTAAAATATGGTCATAAACAAAAAAGAAAGCACAAAAAAAATTGTCCCCCTTCTTCTAACCAGTTCGAAACAAATAATCCTAAATACAGCCTTTGAAACTTTAGAAACATTAAACCAAAAACCTTCCAGAACCCAAAACTTCGACACAGCTGTTTTCCTTCATACAGTCGACACCAAACAAAAGCCTTGAACAATCCTAGATATCGAGAGCCACGAGCTCTGATACAATTGTGGAGATACTTTAATTATGACCCCTTAGATCGTTATTATGACTCATCTAGGATATAGTAACAATGATTAATAAACTTGCACATCGGAATAATAAAACAGAAATCAGAGTTACTTTAAGGTTTTCTTTATTCATTATATCCCCAAGATCAAATGATCTTTGAGGCTAAACTAACTAATACATAGATGTTATAACACATCTACTAACTACTAACTATGCTTAGCCAAACTAAACGTGAACACACACACGTTTTGTTTTTAGTCAACTCTCATTTGAGAACACACACTTTTCTGATACAAAAATAATATGCCTATACCTCCCTTTATAGCATAAGGAGTCAAGACTTTTACATGGAAACTATTAAATATATTAATGAGATTGAGACCAAATTTTTTTATCTCTTCATTTTTATCTCTTTTTGACCAAATCTTGGTCAAGCTTTACATAAAACTATTAAAAGATATTAATGAGTTGACCAAATCTTTAATCTCTCATCTTTATCTCTTTTTGACCAAATCTTTATTTTCTTCTACAGTCTTATAGAATCACCAACAAAAGACACTTGGACCTTTTGTTTCCATCGTGTTCATTCGTGTTTGTCCTATCAACTCAAATATAGTTCCCAACAATTCTTCTCCTAGTTGAAAATAGGACGAAAACCAATAAAGCACGAGACGTCCCCTAAAGTTAATATATGAATAAAACTTCCCCTTTAAGCTACCAAGGATCTACAAGTTGCAATCATCAAATCTACTTACCCTTTTTGGTCATCATCAAATCGGGGCTAAAGTATGCAACTTCGAATCTTCACACCACGAACAAATATTACACACTTCTATCCAATCCTTCTATCTCTGTCAATATTTACCCACGCATTAAGCAGAAAGAAAAATGAACTTGATTATTAGAACACTCACACTAGCAGTAGTAAAGAATGACTAGTAAGTAGCAAAAAAAAACCTTCACCTCGATGTAGCATGTAAATGGTTAAACAATTTTTTTAATTATTAAGCTTCCCCTAAAACTCATATGTTAACCATTTCGTGAATCTTCAATTCTGTAGGGTCTATGTAATAATTACTGATGAAGAAAATTAAGTATAACGAACTTGATACTCAAGTGAACAACCCTAAACTTGTGTCTTATATCTTTGTTTATATCCACGCTACGTCGAAATCATCGCCAAGACAAAATATAAATTGATCACAATCCTTGACAAAATCCTCATCTATGAGACACATATCTAAATTGATAAGCAAATGTGAGCATTAAGCACACCATAAGAAAAATTACACTCCTTTTTGCTAGATCGTCAAGTTTCGTGATCAAACGTATAAGCACGAACAAGTTACCTCCTCCTAAAAGGTATGATAAAACACAAACCCAAATAATTCCACTTCAACTTCAAATAGGTCATAAACAACCTTAGAGCACTTTCTTGTGGTTGTGGGGAGGCTTCGTAACCATTTTCCGAACAAATAATCTAAAAATGACGAAGCCTTTGAAACTTTTAGGAATATTTAAACCATAAACCTTCCAGAACAAAAACTTTGACACATGTTTTCTTCATAAAGTCAACACCAACAAAACCCTTGAACAATCCTAGATAACGAGAGCCACGAGGCTCTGATACCAATTGTAGAGATCTTTATGACCCCTTAGATCGTTATTAAGACTCATCCTTCTAGGATAAATAATAATGATTAATTAACTTGCACACGGAATAATTAAAACAGAAATCAGAGTTACTTTCAAACAAGGTTTTCTTATTCAATATATCCCCAAGATCAAATTGATCTTTGAGGCTAATCTAACTAATGACATATAGATTTTTAGAACACATCTACTAACTATCTAAATATGCTAACTAACTAAACGGTGTAAACACACACTTTTGTTTTAGTCCGACTCTCCACTGAGAACACACACTTTTCTGGATACTAAAATAATATGCCTAGACCCATCCTTTATAGCAATAGGAGTCAAGGCTTTACTGAAACTATTTTAAAAGATATTAATGAGTTTGAACCAAATCTTTAATCTCTTCATCTTTATCTCATTTTTGACCAAATCTTGGTCAAGGCTTTACATGGAAACTATTAAAAGATTTTAATGATTTTGACCAAAACTTATCTCTTCAAATTTTTCATCTCATTTGACGCAAGATCTTTATATTCATTCTACATCTTGTAGAATAACCACAATGACGACTTGGTCCTTTTTTTTTCCATCGTTGTTTTCATTCAGTGTTTTGTCTTATCACTCAAAAATAATTCCCAGACACTTTTGTCAAGTTTCCGGTGTCTATGATGTAGCTAAGAGAGTCTAGTTTCCATAACATCCGGCCTCGAAAGTTTTTAAGGTAGGGAAGTCATTCAAATGTTGGTTACGAGAAAAGTTGTCAAAGCAATAAATTAGGATTAGATTACGAGGTGTAAAACTCCCCACTTAAAATATGAATTAGGATTAGCCAACCGACAAGAGTTTATTTCTATGTGTCTATTAAAAATCCCCCAAAGGAGAGCTTCTGATTTGGAGTCTAAGTATGATTTTTAGGTCCAAACTTTTTAGTGTGCAATCAGATCCGAAACTGAGTAGTTAAAAGTTTGATTTTATTTGGGGCACTTAAGAGTGGAAATAAATTAGTTTGAAAAATCGTGAAGTTAGTAAACTCATGGTATTGAACCTGTGATTTTTAGTAAAATTTTATAAAGCACAGTAGGTATAGTTTAGAAAAAGTGATAAGTAAATTAAAATTTTCCGTTTTGGGTAATTGTAAGACTTTGAAAAGTTTTGACACCATGATGGTATTGAAACACCTTAGAACATCCACCATATGATTGTTACATGGGCATACAATTGGCTTGGTCGCATGTAACACGCGTTTGTTTTGATTGTTTAGATTTGTGCTAGTGTTTGTGGAAGCTGCAAAGCATCAAGTGAGTTTCATAGCCCCTTTTTGCTTATGTTTTCTTAGGTGAAAATGATGCTATGAGTATTAAATATTTTAGTTATTGTGATAATGTGTTTTAAATGAGGCATGGGCTATAACGCAGACTATATGTATGGTTATGTGCTACTTGCTAATGTATAGGATTGTTGTGGATGCTTGAGCCGTGACCATCTCAAGGGCATTGGTGACTTGGTTATGTAGTGAGCTGACCGTCGTCATTGTTGTGGATTGTTATTAGTGAGACGTGACCGAGTCTCATTGGTGTTGATTGTGATAGTGAGGCTGATCTGTGTATGCCGAGTTCTGTGAGGGTGGTTTATTGTAGTAGCTCATTTTTGGTGGATCCGTGGGACACGTTCTGTTCCCTTGTTTGTGGATCGTGAGACACGTTCCGTTCCCTTGTTTGTGGATCATGGGACACATTCCGTTCCCTTGTTTGTGATGTTCAGCGTGACCGTCTCAACATGGTTTGATGTTATTGCATGTTAGCTTGTATGATAGTTCGTTGTATATCTGCTATGTATGATTTATTTTCACAGTAATTACAATGTCGAGTTATGACGATGTCTTAAACCTACTATGATCTCACCAACATTATGTTGACGATTAAAAGCATCATTTTCAGGAGTGAGCATCATGGAAATGAAATAAGAGAAGAGGCTAGGAGAGCCCTTAGTGTTCATTGTGGAGTTTCCTCCTATTAGTGTATGTTTTTGCATTGTTTTTTTGGATGATTAAATGTTTGGTTATTGAATTGCTTAGGTGTTGAATGTCTCTATATTGGCGAGAACCTCTTTTTCTTCAATATAAGACGCCTTTGAATTTATCGATTTGTTTTGGGTATTTTCATGATACTTTGTGTCTATGTTTTGTTTATTTCATGCATATTAGTTTCTCTATATAGACACCATTGTGTTGTGATGATATCCATTCTCGTTACGCCTCGCGTTTCTGCCTTGGCGGGGTGTGACATCCGGGACTACCATCGGTGGTATGTCCCCTCTAAAGTAGTGTTTAAGTCTATGACCATTCACCTTGAAGTTTTATCCTGTCGGTTTGAGATAACTCGACGGTGCCATAAGGAAATACTTGGGTGACGGTGAATGGTCCAGTCCAACGGGTCTTAATGTAACACCCCCAAATAGGGTCACATCGGAATAAAGGTCCGGGGCGTGTTACTTCATAGATCAATAAAACAAGATGTATATAGAATGACCAAAAAGTCGTTTATAACTGATACATTGGATTTAACAAAGTATTTGTTACATAAGCCGAAGCTTCACTTGTCCACTTGTTCAAAATACAAAGATTTTTGACTGCAAAGTAATTTCAAAAAGTTGATCCAAAGATGTCAATAATATGGGAATGTGGTCTTGGTGTTGAGTCAGATATTCAATTTAACATGTTAAAGCATTCGAGGTTGAAATACGCTACAAGGATATTGTTAAAAGAGTTGAATGTGTATGTGATAAAGGATGTTTAAATTGGCTAAGTAGTTTAAAAAATATGTTGATGACGAATCGAGGCTTCGCTTAATTGTTCATTAAACAATAGAGATCAACGTGAACGCGATTAAGTAAATTGTCAGACGTGAATTGCGTAAAACAATGTCTAAGGTTGTGTGATGTGTCTTATATTGTTTTATTTACGGTCGAATTTTAACACTTTAATCTAATAATTTATCTATGGTAGATTCTTAATGTGTTTTGGAACAAGTATTGAAAGTTAAAATAAGTCTGTGGATGTTTCTAATTTTTTTTTGTGAAGTATTGAAAGTTTCATCTTAAGATGTATTCAATGAAACAAGTCTTGTATTATAACTATTTTAGTTTCTTACTTATTCTTACTTATCCATACACGTAATATACACGTTGAGTTAAATCACATGTGATTAATACATGAATCACATGTGATTTACGCATGAATTACATGTGATTTGCAGTACTTTTATACTTGATTTTATAATATGTTTATTACACATCACATAATTTGTATTCTGTATATGAATTTTGAGTATTGTATTGTGTCTTAAATTCATAATATAAATAACAAAGGATATAGCATTTAATAACAAGCGAATTCAATGTATTCAAGTAAGAGAGAATTCCATATATTCAATTAACAATGTGTAAAATAATTTAATGAAATTGTAAAAGTAAATTTAAAACAAAAAATTTCAAACACCAATCAATGTCATGTTCTCTTTGCCTTTGAGTTTAACGAACAAGTTTTTTTTGTATGCAAATTAATCTTTTTTGACGATGTTGACATTTCTTTTTCGGCTCCACTTTATCTTCAAGTGATTTTTCTTCTATTCTTCCATCATCTTCCTTCACAGCAAATCACATTGCCACATTGATACTTCGAGCCCGGATGGATTTTTACATACAATTTTTTTCAGGTTCTGCAAATACACCATATAGTACCATATAACAACATAGGAAATAAATAACTAATTTTCATATTTGTTTTATGCATAAATCACATGTGATTTATGAAAGTCACACGTGATTTATTGTTTTTATAAAAAAACTAAACAAAACATAATCATGTGTGATTTTACCTGCAACTGCATCTACATTATCTTCTTGAGCTGAATCCGGATCTTCTGAATCATACATATCATGATTTTTGAATTCCAACTAATTTTGTTCATCAACAAGCTCTTTTTCTTTTTCTTTTAACCTGATTTTAAACCATTTTTAATGAATCATTTTATACATTTTAAAGCCAAAAGAATCTAAGACTAACAAACATTATTTTAAACCATTCATAATATGATAAAAAACAATGTGATTTAGGATAATCAAACAACTGAATCACATGTGATTTACTCCTTCATAGATCAAAATTTATTCAAATTTGGTTCAGTCTATAATGACAAAGAGAGAATCACATGTTATTTACAATTTCTCATAACAAAAAATGATACAACACCAAAATCATTTGTGATTTGCTCCTTTTTATATTAAAATAGTCATTTGATTCAGTTTACAACAAAAAGGAGCAAAGCACATGTGATTTACATTTGTCATAACAAAACACACTACTACAAAAAAAACCATAGAAACTGGTCAAAATAGCCCATAAAGAGTGATTATGAAACCACTCTCTGGGGGGGGGAGGTATCTCCATGATCGAAACATATAAAAACTGGTTATGCAACCAGTCTCTATTAGAATAATCGACACTGGTTCTCTCCCTAAGAATTGGTCTCCATATTAAAATAAACACACATGTTTTATTGGAAATGGACACTGGTTCTCCCGCAATATGTCTTTATAAAAACATCCAACATGTCTTTATATAGATTAAAAATATATGTTTTTATCTCAAAACCTGTCTTTTTTTAATCTATTTTAAAAAAAATAGAATTCTTTAATAAATTCCAAAATTTACAAATTTAACCCACCAAAATAAAAAAATATAAATACAGCAAATATATATAAACTGATTTAGATGGACCAAAAATGTCAAAATCAACAAATTGAAGTAAATAAAGACAACTTCAATTCAGCTTAACATAAAGCAAATACAAAATTCAAATCAAATTAAATCACTAGAATTCAATAAATAACCATAAAGAAAAACACTATTTCCATTCACTCCCTTCCCAATAAAGAAAAACTGGTTGTCTTTTGCTTGTCTTTGCCTTGAAAGGGTGTTTTTTACAATGACCGCAATAATATATGTCAACTACCCTGAATAGATATTCTGTGAGTATCTTATACGCCTTGGAAAGTTGAGAAAACCAGAGTAAACTAAGGGACCTTACCCTGTTTAATTTCGTTAGCAGTAATCGGTACAAAATTGGTTCAAGTATCAGCTCTACATAAGGTGTAATGGTTAATGTGATCTGGGCAACATGTAATATATTATTGTTAGCCAAAAAGCTAATATACATGCTGCAAGTTTTTTTAAATGAATAAAGTTGTACACTAAAACTGTTACATACATTGTCTGAACCTTTTTTTTTCAGTAAATATGTTGCAAAGGGAGTGTTTCAGCTATCAGTGGGACATTGCGTAATACGTATCTCCCTGGTTTAATAACTCAGGTTATGATCAACGATGAATATAAGTCGATATATAAAAGAACTAATGCGAACTAAATATACCTTGTTTAACGATCTGTCTTCTTTTCGTTTGGGCATCTTGTTTACTTTTCTGTGTGCCTGGTGCCTATAAAGATACCCAGTTGCTAAGACGTGGACACTCTTAGCTTGAGATGATTGCCTGAAAGACTCATATATCTCCTTGGATAACTCTATGTCCTAAAATAGAATTAAAGTATTTCAGACCTATTGATCAAATGCCTAAAGTGCTTCTTTTGAACATTGGAATAAAGAAAACTTGAGGAGGCAAAAAAGATAGATACATACCTAAAACATTCCCTCAAGCTTGTTGGTGAACTGGCTACCGTATTCAGTTTTCAACTATAACAACGATCAACTATAACAACGACAACGATCAGGCATGTTAAAATTAAAAAAATGCATGTTTGTCTAACACAACAGATAAAATAAGTTTAGACTTTGAACCATAGAGATCATAGACTTTTCAGCAACAATAGATGCACTCTTTCCCAAAAGAAGCCTTTTTGCAAGATCCTTCTTATAGAATGCTTCAAACACATCCTTACCCTATATTATAAAATGAAACATGTATAGATGAAAGCTTTTTGAAGGAAACCGACAAAGAAAACAAAACTGATAGCATGCAAGTTTTTGTTTTTTACCTTACATCCATAGTTGAGCGTGTATAAATATAAATAAGACCAAGACTTTATCAAGAGTTACATCCAATTCTTCCTCTGATGTACCTTTATTACCATCATGAAGTTTCTCATCTAAAAGTTTTCCAATCAACTCAGGAGGACGATCTTGCAGGTTACAGGGTAATAGTTCCCTATTTTTAGAGTGAGAACAATAGATAACTGATAAGAAATTAAAGAGTACTGATAGTAAATTAGACTTCTGCACATCTAGACTTCATCTAATGTCTAAAGTATGTATGTAGGTTACTAGGTTAGCATATATGGGCGACATACACCATCAAGGGTGGTAGCTTCTACTGTGAAAGCTTAATATTTTTAGCATTTGACCCTCTATATACCAATATCAAATGTTTAGATGCATTGGTCTCATAAGATGGCCATGGAGATCCAAGTTACTCATGTGGTTTAGGTTTCCACTCTTAAGGGCAAACTAGCAAAAGTAAAAACTTATAAATATAGTTGTAGACACTGTTAACAAAACTTACTATGAGCTTTCTCGCACTCTTACAGAAGCTTTATATAACGGCTTTAGAGATGCTATATGGATCTCTGTGGACCTTTTCAGGATATCTCTAACACGTTGCTCAACTAAAAGAAAATCAGCCTCAAGCTTAGCCTGATAGAGTTTTTGCAAGTTTACATATAACCTATAATAGAATCGTTAGCACACATTAGTTACAGCATCCAATTCACTAAAAGAAACCATCGGTAAAAAATACCATAGGTGGCATAGTGTGCAGATCAGGAAGGTTGAGTAGCGAATCAAAATGGCAACTTTGGTATGAATCAATATGGGTTGGAACAAGTTGAATTGACCCATAACATTTATTGCGCAAATTTAGTAGTTTGTCAAAAGAATGACCTAATTGAATTATTAAAAATACACTTTGGCCTGGTGTTAGATATTAGAAAAAGACTCGGTCACCCCATGTATTTACTGTTTATTATAGCTCGTAGTTTAATAGTTAATAGTACATTTTTCAGTTTTACGACGGGTACGAATACCTGGTATATTGTAAGTACTATATAAGCCTCTTCCAACTTTGGAAGAGGCAAGCTAGTCATTACTTTCCTTTTATAAAGAAACACATTTTCTCTCTCTAAGAAAACTCTCTCTATTGTTTTCCGTCCTAGAAACTAGCCAATCCAAGAATCGACCCCGTTTTATGATATATGAATATAGCCACAAATGCTATCAAGAGCTTATGTTATGATTAAGGATCGTGTGTATGTGCAATTTTCTTTCTTGTTTTTAGATCGAAAAGTGTACCTTTTGAAGGCTCCTAGCTCGTTTTGTGTAAGATCTCTGAATTTTTTGATGTTGTATTGATAAAGTTTGGTGTTCTAGTTGCTATTCCTTAGGTATTGTTTTTGTGCAAAATAAATCAAGCAAAATCCGTTCGAAAGGGTATTTTATAAGTGAATTGTGTGGAAAAAGTCGTGTTCTTCGTGGAGGTTGCCAGAATTTTCTTCATGGCGGGTTGCTGAAATAATAATTATTTTTATTAAGCAGGTATGACCAACCCTCGTCACACGGCGGGTTGCTTATGGTGGCGAGTTGCTCAATAGAGCCGTTTGTTACTAAGCAGCGAGTTTCTTACCATCGTTTTGCATACCAGCGGTTTTGAACAGTGGCGACGTTTGCCTCAAGAATCAAGTTTGCATTATAACTAAGCAGTGGAGTTGCGCTACGCAGGCGGTTGTGCTTTAATCCATCAGTTTGACAGGTTTATCACGGTTGAATATTTTAATAGCAAATATCTAAAGGAAACTCTGGCGGTTTGAAACTCAATGGCGGTTTGATTAAAATATAGACGGCGTTTTGTATTGCCTTCTTCACTGCAGGTGCCCTTGGCAGCGAGTTTTTCGAGGCGAGTTGCCCTTAAAATTCCACCAGCGAATTGCCTTTTTCCTTTGCAGCGGTTTGGTAGCCCACAGGCGGCGATTTGAGCTTCTGTCTTAGAAATTTGAAATATTTCAAACTTGGAACTTAATATCACGAAAACCATAAACAAATACGTTAACCTCACCACTTTTAACGTACCCTCACTAATCATTGATCGATCAAAACATATCATATCATAATAAAACAGATGCTAGTGTGTCCAGAATATATTCAGTGTGCCGTTCTAATACACACGCCCACCAATAGCTGGTATAGAACAGGACTTTGAATCTGGAAACAACGTATAACGTCTGTACTGTCTAGGAAAGTATAATGGAGATGAACATTATGAAGTCCCATTAATGAAGGACCATTATATGGGAACGTCTCAGATGTTATTTGCTGGAGGTAACTGAGGGTCAGAGTTCAACAAGGTCCAGTAACGTGTCCTAGATTTTCATTAACGACCTTTCAGCTAAAGAAAAGGAAAGGTATAAAGCTTACATAGCGTAGCAACCAAATATCCTACTTCAAGGTAACCAAAGCATCTACTCACTCATCAACCACTATACTGACGCCAAAGACATTTGGGAAAACGTAAAGATGATTCTGGAAGGGTCTGAGTTAACAAATCATGACCGGGAATCTCAATTATACGATGAATTTGAACACTTCTGTCAAAACAAAGGAGAAACCATTCAAGGATAGTATGTTAGGTTTACAAAGCTCATTTATGACATGAGAAAACATCAGATACATGTCAGGATGCGAGCTTAACCATCAAAAGTTTGTGAACAACAAGCAACCTGAGTGAGTAGATTCATAACTGAAGGTCAATACTAATAGAGGTTTGAAGGATTCTACTTATGAATAGCGTATATTCCTATTTAAAGCAACATGATGTACATGCTAATGAGAACAGAACAATGAAGGGAAAGGTTCCTTCAACCTCCTAAGAAATCCTTTAGTCACATTGTCGAATGCCTCATTTAGCAAGTATCCAACACAGTCATCCAAGTCTCCTATAACCCTTCAATGAACTTCCTCCTGCTTGACAAATTCAACTGACTCAGGAAGTATTCTTCAACAGAAAACTTGATTCTGAAAGTTTATCCAATTCACTTGCCCTCCTCCACTTAATATACAAATCACATCTTCCTCAAACAAACAATCAACGTAGAATGTCACTAATGCACGGAACAAAGCTACGGTTCAAGACGGCAGAGTTGTTAATCAAGATGTCCGTGTAAAGATAGAAGTGCGAACAATCAAGGAAAAAACCATTTCAGGAGAAAACAATGCAAGAGGAAAGTTGTAGCTGGGATGTAGGAGATCCAGAACAGAGTATGCATTATATAATCCCTTGACCAAACAGCCAAACCCCATTAAGTGCTACAATACTATAACGACTAGGGCACATAGATACTAGACATGTCCCAAGGCAAAACGACTTCAAGATTCAGACTAACTTTAAGGACAAGTATGCTACTACTAATGCAAGCCCAGAGAATGTTCAGTATGGATTAAGAAAGTCCATTGTTTCCTTGCATGATAACATGATATCCAACCAATTTTGATGATATGTGGAAATTCACCCGAGAATGATTTGGCACTTAATGTAGAACTCATTTTCTTTGAAGCTGATGGATGTGATTCATCGATCTCTGATGTTGATGAGGGTCCCCCACTACACAGAACCATGTTCCATGACAAAGAAATCTCACTAGCAGAATATCCAATCTACTTTAAGTCGGGCCATCATATGACTCCGGAAAACTCGTTGAGAGTACAAGGTCATGATACTTGAAGATCACATATATGAGTAATCAGAAGTACATACAAGATGCAAAGCGATGTACAACCCAACTACGTTGATTGACATCTGTTTGCTGACTATACGAGTTGATAGTAATATGTATTCCGTATGATCAGTATGTGATAGACAACGAAGATAAGTTGTACAAGTAATGTATCTTCTGTACAAAATGATACATTGATCTCAATTCTCGATGAAATGCATGAACAGGGTGTACAAAGTAGGATAGCAAATAAGCCAGACATGGTAGTTAATGACTCAGTGACCTCTGAACTTGCGAGATATAAGGAAATGGTCGGGGAGTATGAAAAATGGGCAAAATTTGAATTAACTGATAGAGAACGAAAAATTGATGAACAAATGAGAATAATAATCTCAACTCGAAATAGAAAGGAAACGTCTTTAAAATCTTAACTTCATTCAGCATAAATACTCCTTAGTTCTACCGTTGACCATTATAAGTCAAAGACAAAAGAAGTAACCCTTTTGAAAAAAGGATTTTAAACAAAAAGAAGACAAATTCCTTGAAGAGTTTTTGGACATAAAGAAGCTAAAAGATAAGATTGAAGATAGATTATACAAACAGGATCAGTCTGAGTTAAACATTCAACACGGTTGTTTAAACCAAAATCAATTTATGATGAAAAGCACAAGGTAAGAAATAGCTACAAAAATCCACTATGTCACGCTGTCGTGTAAAGCAAGCTCAGTCTGCTTTGTATAATGGTCATTAACTTGTCACTGACCAATCATAACCTACTCTCACTGCCAACATGACTTAGGGATACGCTGAGTTAGCTGAGATAACTAGGAATAGAATGCAAGTTTGAAAATGCCAGAAAGCCCTCTATGAGTGGAAAAATATAGTTAGGATTAACCCCCCCCCCTGATTACTCTAAAGAAACATTCTTGCAAACTTTGGCTCCCCAAAGAAATCTGACCCCAGAACAGATATTAATGGTCCCATGGAGATTACAACAACAGGAAAAAGGCAGGAGACCTTAGCCCAAAACCAATTTCAGCATTGATAGTGTATCCACCCCAATACTCCCTGTCAAGCTTGTTCCCTAGAATACTTCCAACTAATAAGTCAAGTGATAGATTAATCTTTATGTACTCTACACAACTTTTTATAGAATTTGATAAAACTTGCCAAAACTAGAATCACCCAAACAGTATTACAATGGGGGAAAGAGGAGTTTGAGCAACAAAAGATGTACCTCACTGAAGTGTTATGTTCCATTTTTTAAAAACTCTAAAGAACACTTTTTGGAGTTCAAACAGCCCTCTTTAAAGAAGTTAAAATGAAAATTGCAGAAATTTTTGATCAAATAATAACGAAGTGGACAAGAATTACTGTAGATCAAGCAAAGTGCCTGAAATGAAAAGAAAAACCTTCTCATTGAAAAGTGAGAATCTGAATTGTTTAATGATATTGTCACTCAACTGCAGAGAATGGATGTGGAAAAATCACGTTGTTCTATATCTTAATCTTGACAGTCTAAAGTTTTCATTGATGAGGTCAAAACAATAGTTTCAAAACATGAAGGGAATGCCTAAATTTGCAATTAAAGTATCAACATCTTCAAGAAAGTTTTGATAATAACAAATCACACACAGTGCAGGAAGCTCCTGATTTTAACTCATTCTTTAAGATCAAGAATCTCGAACATCAGATTCAAGAAAAAGAACAACGTATTAAAACTTGAAAGTTCTAGACGCTAATTGGTAATAACATAAGCTGTGAGCCTTATAATGCTAAAGATGTCACTGATCTTATTGAACAAAATGATTGCGTTAGAATAGAACTAGAAAAGGTCAAACAACATTACAAGGAATTGTATGACTCAATTAAGATTACGCGTGCTCACACAAGTGAAAAGACATCTACTATGTTAAATGAAATTGAGAGTCTAAAAGCTCAATTGCGAAGCAAAGAGTCTTGTTTCACTAGTGACTATGTCAAACCAAAAGTTCTTGCTCCTGGCCAAGTAGGCCAATGACGTAAACCCAATTCCCCTCATCCCCTTAAGAACAATAGGAGTGCCCCATTGAAACTATATCAGCCATCTTAAGAGAGTGTAGAAGACAAGTTAGATGAAGATAGTAGAGGAAGCTATAAGTAGTTAAACCACTAGATAATGCACTTAACTAAATGCTTGCCAAAATAAACTAAGCTATCTCAGGAATTGTTAGAATATGTGATTGGCACTTGCCCAAAAAGTTTCAATGAAAGAGATAACAAGGCTCCCTCTACCCCTGTTACTAGGAAAAAGCAAGTTACTTTTAGTGATAAACCAAAAACTTCATCTAGCAACGCACAGAAACACGAAGTGCACCAGAAAGTTTTCACAACTAATATCCCTGTGATTTCCTTCTGACAGATTAAATCGCTTCCACTGAAGCAAGCAGGATCAAAGCCTAGAAGCAATACAAAGAAAAAATAGGATCTGCCTGCAAGAAGAGAATAATAATAAGTCGAAGTACACCTTAGGACAAATAAGTCAGTAATGGACAAAATAAATCGGGTTGGATTCTAGCATTAACTCTAAGCGAAGTTGTAATTAAACTCGAATTCTGAATCGTGTGCAACTTGGAACAAATGTTTTTAAACTCTGCAAGACATGAAATGTGTTATTGTTAATATCTTGAAATTCTGTGAAATGCTAGACCCTACTGTTAAAATGTCCTGAATAAAGGGGGAAGCAGATCGTGGAAACCAAAAGGGCAAACTGTTAGATAACAGGTTTAACAAGAACTAAGCAGATTTGGAAAGCAATTGCAAACTATTTGCAATGTTGGTTATCATGGAGAACCATAGGAAAAGAAAGTCGCCTATAGAAACTTTAATTGTTATTGATCAATGATACCCACAGGAAAGAAATTGCCTTAGGCGCACTGTGCCCCTTCAACTAAGCTTTCGTGCATGTTCTATCCAAAACTCTAACCACCAGGACCCCAACAAAAATGGGGAACTGAAATTCCAAACTCCACCACACTCTCTGTTTTCAAATGCAGGTCGACAGGTCATACCTTTGGTATCTGGACTCATCAGGCTGTTCAAAACATATGACGGGAGAAACGTTCAAAGCTCAAGAACTTTGTGAAATGTTCATCGGGGTCAGTCAGATTTTGGGAATGATTCACTTATGAGCTATATGGTTAATGGAATTATGTTATAGTCAATAGTGTGATCACAAGAGTAAACTACTGGAAGGACTTGCCCACAAACTATTCTCAGGTAGGCAATTTTTGGATCTGATCTGGAAGTTGCCTCAGAAAGCCACACTTGCTTATGTTTTCCATGATATTAATGTTGCTGACATACTTTCAAGGTAAGTCGTAGCACAATATTTGTACACGATATCGAATTAATGAAATGAATGAAGTCTTCTCCGATATGCCTTGTTGTCCAAAGCTTCCAAGTCAATCATGTTGTAGCATCGTCGATTAAAACCATTAAACTTCGGTCACAATCAATGATCTTGCATCGAAAAGATCCTGGTTAGAGGTCTAACCTAGATTAAAAGTTTGAAAAAGAATCATCTTTGCTCAGTCCTATCAACTTAGAAAAAGCAAGAAGTTTCTCCCACCAACCAAAATCGAAAATACAAATATGGAAATTCTTCATACCCTTCACAATGGATCTTGTTGTCCTATAAGAGTGTTCCAGGTGGAGTATTAAAGGGAAGGAAAATACATCATGAGGGTCATCGAGTGGATGGACATTCAAGAATCACGATGGTACAGTTGCATGGATGGTCAATTTAATCCACACCAGAGTTTTGTCATCCGCCCTATACAAAGATCCCTAAGGTCCATTCTAGGCCTATGACCAAACAGACCTAAAGACATTCCGCCCTAGACCACCCTTCCCTTTCGTCCAGAGTCTACCCCGCCCTAGGACATACCAGCCACCACATCCTTTTAATATGCCACTATAACACCCCTACAAAAGAAACTCTCCCCCTCAGAGCCCACCTCCCCCCCCTTCTAATAAAAATCCCTCTCTTACCACACTAGCCCGCGAACGTTGTTCAATAATTATTGCACTTCAATCCCTACCCTATGCATCACAACAGCGTCCCCGGCCCCCGCTCATAAAACACCTCTGTTTCCATCCTAATCTCACCATGTCAATGAACCCTACCCAGCCCCTAACACATACAACAATATACACACGTATTCCCCACCCCATCCTCTCCCCCAACATCTCAATACCCCATCCACCTCACTTCCACACTAATCCCAAAAAACTTCTTACGATAAATTATCACTGATATCACGACCACCCCCCATCACAAATCATCACACTATCCCCCAATAGACCCTCCTGTCCCTCATTCCCAGAGGTTTTCAAAAATAACTAAGCTTACATCACCACTCCCTTTCCTTTCACACCCACGACCCCCCCTCTCCCCCCACTACTCACTCTTTCCCCCACCCAATCCGTCCCCAACTCATCTGTCGACGCACTCTACTCTAAGTCACAATATCCTCGGCTGTTCTATACGCGTACTACGCTCGATTCCTTATATCACCCCATCCTCCTATGTAAGCCTGTATGTACCACACAAAAACCAAAAGTGTGCTCGTCACCTGAAAGACCTCGTAAAGATCAAAGCATAACCAAATACTCCCGCCACCACCCCATAGAAGCACCTCGCCACAAGCCCCGCTACAATCTACCCATTCCCCCTACCCCTTGAACTTCTCCACCCATCCCTCACCCGAAGAACCCCCCCCCTTACCCGACAAATACACCCCCCCCCAATCTCCCTATGTCCCTAGCAACGACCTATAAACTCACCAACGAGCAACCACGAGGCCCATCAAGCCTCCAGACCGCACATCAAGAAATTGCAGAAGAACCCACTCACGAAGAACCCCTAATCAATCACGACGTTCTACATCCTTCACATCACCTTGTTACTGGAGATCCAGGTTCGGCACAGTCATCATCTGGGAATGTTAATTCAGCGGATCCCAACCAAGTTAATGACCCACCAGATTCTCTCAGAAGATGGACCAAAGACCATCCTCTGGATAACATCGTTGGCAATCCCTCTCGTCCTGTATCTACCAGAAAACAGTTAGGCAATCTGAAATGCTTTATGGTGTTGTTATCCAAACAGAACTTTCCAAAAGTTCGAAACCCAAGAACATCAAAATGGCTGTGAAGAAGACTAAAACTGCTGGGTTTCAAGCCATGCAAGAGTAGAAATTCAACAAATTTGATCATCTTTAAGTATGGGAAATAGTACCATCGTACAATCTATGTTATGGTTATCGCTCTCAAGTGGATCTACAAAGTGAAACTTGAAATGAATTGGTGATGTACTAAAAAAAAAGCACGTTTGGTTTGCAAAGGGTTATCGTCAGGATGAAGGCATTAATTTTGAGAATCGTTTTGCTCCAGTTGCACAATAGGGGCCATCAGAATCTTTCATTGCCAATGCCCTCAACCAATGAATATGATCATCTATCAAATGGATGTCAAAAAAAACTGCTTTTCTGAATGGTGATCTCAAGAAGAATGCATTGTCATCATCACTAAAGGATTTAAAGACCAGGAAAATCCTAACTCACAGTCTATCATCTGAAAAGGCACTTTATGGCTAAAGCAGGCACCAAGGCCGTGGTATGAACACACTCTCAAAAGTTCCTGTTGGCCAATATTTCTTCAAGGGGCGCCGTGGATCCAACGTTATTACACCGCAATCAGGCAAACAATTCTACTTGTTCAAATATACGTAGATGACCTCAACTTTTTGCCATCAATAGTATCATAATGCGTGTAGACAAAATATTTCAAAAAGAGATGAGCTCCAAATTTCAGATGTCGATGATGGGACAAATGTCGTTTTTCTTAGGACTACAAGTTTCTCAAAGTCCCGGAGGCATCTTTATTAACCAAGCAAAATATGCTCTCGAAACCTTAAAGAAATATGGAATGGATCTCTCTGACCCTGTCGATACACCAATGGTGGATCGATTGAAACTGGACGAGGATCTCAATGGGATTCGCAGTTGACCAAACCGATTCAGAGAATGTTTGGCTCCCTTATTGTACCTTACAGCCATGACTTGACCTGTAATCGTCTTTTGCTGTGGTTGCTAGATATCAGGCTAAGCCTACCAAAAAGCACTTTAAAGCTATCAAACGTGTCTTTCGGTACTTGAAAGAAACCATTAACATGGGTCTTTGGTATCTGAAAGACAACGCCATGTCACTAACAGCTTATGCAGATGCGGATCATGCGGGATGTCAAGATTTAAGAAGTACGTCGGGAAGTGCAATTATTTCAAATTGCTATATATATATATATATATATCTTAACTTACTTAGGACATATTTTAAGTCATTTGGAATTACTAAAAGGCTTGCAATTACTTCACATTGCAACCCGGTTTGATGTCTGGGCATGGATTACTTTATATCCAAGCATTATGGGAGTATAGTAAAACAATGGTGATGGTAGAGCTGTTCGCCTGATCTTTTCATCTCAATCAACGACTACAGCTCTTTCAATAGAAAACGGGTCGTTGTTTGAGGGGGAGAGTGAATGTGAAAATTTGCTTCATCACACAAGGTTCTAAAAGAAGTAATTGGGAGAATCTTCCATGGTTATTTAGGAGTGGTGTATGCTATGAAAGTGTAATTATAAGATGGTTGTTGTATTCTAATGGGTTAATATTTGAAGGGGAGTTAATTAAAGGTCCAAAGTTATCTATAGTTATAATGTTTAGGGATTTAAAAGCAATTTGCTTTTTGTTTCCTAGCCTTATTAACCAATAGGGACTAAATTGGCCAATTGCTTAAACTTAGAAGATCCTTAGAAATACTTAAAACAAAAATTAAAAGAAGATGGAAACCTAAGGGACTGAATCTGCCAACTTTCTATCTTAGGATATAAAAGAAGCGGCGAGTTGGTTTTTGGTCAAACTGTTCAAAATCCAGTCAACGATAAAACACACACACACACACTCTCACGCAACTCGCCGCCAAGAACAAAGCCTCAAATCTTTGATTTCCAGTGTTTCTTGCAAAGGTATTTATCGAACTTTAATCTATATCATTTATTCTATGTGTGTATCAATGGAATCGAATGAAAACACATTAAAAAGTGTAGAAAAAATAGATCTAGGGTCGTTTTAGATGAAAATGCCAATGTAGTGTTGTAATGTGTGATTTAGTTGCTGGGAATTGTTCATAAGGCATATATTACTAAGTTTTGATGTGTGGATTTCTGTCTCAAACAATAGTGAATGATTTGCTTATGTTTCTAGGTGGCGAGTTGGTTATCTTATTATTATTTTAATGTTTTCAAGGAAACCACCGCACCGCGGCGGTTTGGTCGAATATTTTTATATATTAAAATATTCAACCCGCCCTTTTTCAAATTTTATTCATGGTGGTTTAGTGCCTTCCTCGCGGCAGTTTGCTCGATTATCCTAACGGCGAGTTGGCATTCTGCCTAGCGGCGGTTTGGGCTAAGTTTCATAATTTTGGCCCATTAGGCCCAATAATCTATCAAGGCCCCTTTGAATGATCCAGTTGCTTTTCTAAAGTTGTCGAATGACGGGTTGACTAACAGCGGTTGACTAAAGCTGTTGCCATAATGTCTATTATTTTATCCCAACAGTGTAACCGCCGTCTCTCGGCGGTTTGGTCGAATATCACCAGTAGCACGGGCACCTTATCGATTGGCGCCCTCTGAAATGAAAGAGTTATCTGAGCAACTGAAAGAGCTATCCGACAAAGGCTTTATAAGACCCAGTTCCTCACCCTGGGTCGAGTGTCTACTCGAAGATCGACCTAAGGTCAGGTTATCACCAATTGAGGGTTCGAGAGGAAGACATCTCGAAGACTGCCTTCAGAACTCGATATGGACATTATGAATTCCAAGTCATGCCGTTTGATAAAGTGATGCTCAAGGTTTCGCCTTGGAAAGGGGTTGCACGTTTTGGCAAACGAGAGAAATTAAATCCCAGGTTTGTTGGACCCTTCAAGGTAATAAAAAGGGTTGGAGACGTTGCATACAAGCTCGAGCTTCCTGAGGAGCTGAGCAGAGTTCATAATACATTTCACGTATCCAACTTAAAGAAGTGTCATGCCGACGAACCCTTATCAGTGGACATCTTGAGTAATACCAACTTCTTCCGAGCAACCTTCTTTTCAATGCACAAAAGATTCAAAAGAACCCCATCTTTCAGATATCAGTGGACATCCTGAGTAATACCAACTTCTTCCAAGCATTCACTGCCTCAGCAAATGTTCCTGCTATCTACCTGCAACAGTTCTGGAACACAATGAAATATAACGAGAAGACTGGGGTTTATAGTTGTCAAGTTGATGAACAATGGTTCGATCTAAGTGCTGATCTTCTCAGAAAGGCATTAGCAATTACTCCTGTCAACCCAACTCACCCATTTGAGTTACCTCCGTCTGGTAACACGGTGATTGATTTTGTTAATGAGCTGGGGTATCCTGAACCTGTAGAAATTGTCTCCAATATACGGGTGAATTATGTGTATCAACCATGGAGGGCAATTCTATCCTTAATCAACCAGTGCTTGACAGGAAAGACTTCTGGCAGTGACAAACCCAGACACCCAGTTCTGCAAATGCTGTGGGGAATCGTCACTCAAACTAATGTTGATCATGCAGAGCTGTTATGGGAAGAGTTTACTCAAGGGATCCAGACATTTTTCTCACACAAAGCAAGTCACAAAGCCAGTCTGAAGAACCCAAAGAAGAAAGTAACTCCTCTCCTCATTCCTTATGGACGGTTTTCCAAGGTGATAATCTACTACTTGGCAAGCAATAACAACATCCATCGACGTCCTGATTCTGCTGTTCATCATACTGGAGATGATTTTATATTAGGAAATCTTAAGTTTGTCCCTAAAGGTGAGTCAGTTGAAGTGTTTGGAATGGCAATTCCCGATCCCCTGATAACTGAAGCCATTCAACAATCCTCGTATTATCCCAAGTATCTGGAAATGGTTGCTCAGAATACAAAGAAAACCCCTCAAGAAAGTGCAAGCGTGCAACCTACAACAAAGCGTGCTACACCCAAAAAGCCCACAACCACTACACCAGTCAAACAATCCAAGCCAGCTCCTGCTCCGACAAAGAAACCTTCCAAGCATAAGCTTCCTCAGAAAGTTAGAAAGGGAAAGCCTACTTTCCAACTTGTTGACGAAGATGATGAAGCTCAACAAGAATCTATTCCTCAAGAAGAAGGTGATGATCCTGATCTCGAACTGGCTAAGAAGATGAGTTTGGAAGCACATCAAATAAAAGGAAGCAAGAGAAGGTGTTTTATGCTGACATGTAACGAGCTATTAAGCTTAGCTTGGACTAGCCTATCTGCACAAAGGTCTGGGCACCTGTTGGAGGAGTAACTTGCAAGGAATCCAGTATCAGAAACAACTTCCAAACTGCATGAAGTAGTGGGAAGGGAAGGCCGTTTGGTAACCGAAGAACAAGTAGCACCAATCCCTATCTATCAATCAAAGCAAGAAAAGAACTACTGATCCGTTTATCTTGTTTAGGTCGAATCAAACTCCTCAATATTCGATAACTGACCCTCCTCTCAACCTAAAGATGACACATCAGAGAAAGTGATCCATGAATCATCATCAACGTCTGATTCAGAAAGACAGAAAGAAACAGAAGCGCTGCTCCTAAGGTGACAAAGATCAAGATGAAGAAGACACGTCTACAGTAACATCAGGAGTAAGCATTCCTGTATCAGACCCTGCAAAAGAACATGAGGCTCTGGCTGGACCAGACCCTGAGCCCATGAAAGAAGACCAGACTGGATCAGACTCTGGAAATTACATGTGTCTCTTGCTGGACCAAACCCTGAGCACATGGATGATGAATTCCTTGCTACAGCCTACCCAAAGGTTCATGAAAACCTGAAGCTCATTACAGACGAACGTGTCATCGATGATAAACCAAAAAGTCATTCTGGTTCTATGTCTTCCATGAAAAATCTCGATGACACTTTTAACTTTGGGGATCAATTTCTTTATGACAAACCAACCGAAGATGATCAGGAGAAATCTAAAGTTAGAGAGGAGTCTGATTCCACCATACCTGATCCAAGTCATCAGACAGTAACGTCAACTCCTCCAGTGATTGCTCCCTTCACAGATGTCTCATCTACTAAGCCGTCATCACTGGTCACAACTCCTCCAATCAACACAGAAGCTACAACAATCACCACATCTCTCCCAGAGATCACTCCATTCATCGCCCTTCAGCTAAGAGTGGCAAGATTGGAGCAAGAGATGTCTGAAGTAAAGAAGACTGATCACTCGGCTGATGTTTTGGCTTCAATCAAATCCCAAGTTCCTACGGCTGTTGATAAATATCTAGGAACAAAACTTGATGATGCTCTCCTTAAGGTTCTTGAACGACACACTGCAGATTTAATCGAGAAATACTCTGTGTTGCCTGGCCCAGAGTCTGTCAAGAATCAAGAATCTGAAAAGAGTCCGAAGGAGATTATCAGAGCCAAAAAGGAACAAGGTGAGGAGAAACAAGATTCAACTTACTCCATCAGGTCAACTGATAAAGTTGATCTTGAAGAATTTGATCTAAAGAGTGCTCTCTTCAAACACATGAATAAGATCAAGTCTGCAAACAGAAATACTGCCAACTACCATCTATACCATGCTCTTATGGAAGCTTTGATAGCAGATGAAGATGCCATGGATAAGGAAGTTGCAGACAAGGTTAAAGACCACAAGAGAAAGCATGATAGTGATGATGATGAAGACGATGATGATGATGAAGGCCCTTCAGCTGGATCAAACCAGGGTAGGTCAACAAAGAGAAGAAGATCCGATTCTGCCGCTTCTGGGTCAGCTCAACCACCTCCGAAAGATGATGTCCAAAGTTCAAAGAAACCAAGGGAGTCTGATGCATCTGCTTCCAAACAACATCCAGCTCTTACCTCAACTGGATGGCAGATCACTGACACAAGAGATGCTGCTGTTGACTCTTCGATGCACAGATCTGATCCCGAATCAGAACATTCTGAACAATCTTCAGATGACATTCCGATGCAGGATGAAGGGCATGTCTCAGATATGGAGGACACAGATAACGCTCACATTCCCAAGGTGTCGACCACTACGTGGTTTAAGCCGATTCCAGAAAGCGAGAGACCTGCTACACCTGAACCAGAATGGACCATTCCCCCGAATGATTTCCCGGAACCAGAGAATAACTGGGCAAATACATACGCCACAACGTATAAAGTTCCTGAGGAGAACAAGCTTCAAAGGAAGACGTATGATATTGGGTCATTCATCAAATGGTTCTGCAGAAGAACAGGAAAGAAGAAGCTCTGCAAAGCTGATTTAGAAGGTCCAGCTTTCAACCTTGTTAAAGCCTTTCATAAGAAACAGCGTGCTTTCTTCATAATCAGATGGATCTTATTGCCATAAGTGCTGACATATAAGGTGATTTGTATAATCCTGAGGGTTATCAATTCAACGGAATGTATATGAAACCACTGCCTTAGGAGGTCCACCAGGTCAGGTAACTATTCATCCACCAATTCTTCTTCAACATGGATCTGGTTATCTTCTGGTCAGGTGACAAAGAGCGAAGAATTGCCTTATCCATATCCAAGCTCAAAGCCGCTCGTTACCTAGACTTTGGCCTTGAAGAATTAGTTCCATCTTTGTGGGTTGAGAGTGAACGCGAATATGACATCAGTGCGGTCTATGGCATCACTCACTGGTGGTTTAGGAGAAAGGAATTCTATATCAACAAACACAGTGAGCCCTCTGATCGTGAAGCAGTCAGATCGCAGATGCGAATTCTCAGTGTGATCAGTGTCAAGGTGTTTGAAAAATACGGATACAACTACCTAAGAGAGATAATTCTTCGCCGAGTGATACCAAAGTAATACTAGATCTCGGAAAAGGATTCAAAATATCTTCATACCAAGTGATTTTGAAGTTCTGTTCCTACTCAACTTTCAAGAAGATCTTCCATCTCCCCAAGGACTAAAAACCAAGGCAAGATCTAGTCTTCACACGGCAGTCAACATGTGGATAAGAAAACCTGGTAATCAGGAATCGTGTGGGAGACTTACAGCTCGGGATTGAAAAGTTATCAAACAAAATACCTTGAACGTCCAAATTGGGATGCAGCCGACTATTACTTCAAAGAAGATTACACGATTGTCCCTAAGCCAAGAGCCGTTGTCTACAGAGACAGAAATGATCAAAGAAAGTTGATGAGGCTGAATGAGCTACACAAGTTTAGTGATGGGACGTTGACAAGAGTAATGGAAAAACTAGACCACATGGTTAAAGACTTTCATCTGTTCGAGTACAATAAGGGCATGGAGACTAGGAAGTGGTCAGAGGATGACAAGAGAAGAAGCAAAGACTTCATCACTGCAATCGAGAAAAGACTACAGATCAGGAGGATCTTTCGAAGTCTAGAAAGCTTTGTTGGAGGAAGAATAAGAGATATTTGATACTGACTGATCAACAAAAACAACGTGAGACATCGTCGTTACAATCAAAAGGTCAATTTTTATTTCTTATTATGAAAAATATATCATGTACATTAGTAAATAGTTAATCTTTTGATGACTAAGTGTAGGAGTAATTGATATCCCTCAATGATTGAGGAGTAATTGACACACTTTTCTCCCAAATTTTATAACATATTTAAATCAATTGATATCCAAAATGTCAAAGGGTTTAAAATTTTTGATAAGGGGAGAAAATGTGATTAAAATATGTGTATAATAATAACAGTGATTATTAGGACTCATATACTCCGCCCAAACGTGCTAAACAATTTCGAATACCGAAGCACATTTTGAGGGGGAGCGTTTCTGAAAAAATCAAAAACGATCGAGGTACTAAACGCTTTGATATTTATATCATAAGTACCTTAATTGAATTTTCAATTGGTTTTATGGAAAGGAGAACTGTACCAAAAGACCGACCATGCATTTTACTTAATTGGAGTTATAAGGTTGGTAAGGTTAGGTACTATTCCCAATGATCCAGCCATAACCGGAGGGATCTACCCAGGGACAATCCACTAGTTAGTGTAGAAGTCCTTAGGTATGACATGGAAAAGGAGTAAAAGTGAGAATAAGGGAAAAGTGTCGACTGAGATGGAGCTAGTACTGGAATAAACCCAACAAGGTTCTAGTCATGAAGTCTCGGTAAGCACTGAAGGGGTTGAAGAATTAAAAAGAATTGTAAAGATAAAGGGTGTAAGAAAGAAGCCCTCTTTAACTTAGGCAGAAAACCGGTTCAATTCATATGCTGCCAGATACTAAGATGATTGCTGACTATGAAGAATCAACATCACTGGACCCTGTGATGCAATTGCAAACCCTCCCAGCCACTAGAATCTTTCAAAAAGATTTCTGTTTCATTTCTCACGAGACTAAACAAGGTATCTTTGACTTTCCATCCGAGTTAGTTGATATTGAACAGGTTGCTGTCTGCACCAAGACTACCGATTCTAGAACCAAAACGCACTATTGAGTCTAGAGCCAAGAGATCGTCAATTAATCTCATTAGGACACATATCCAATTCTCTTGTCTTTCACACAATGTGGTATAAGGGTCTATCCTAAGAGTCCTACGCATTATCTTGTGATATTGCCAGAACATCCGCGTGAACACGATGGTTTTCATCAATGGGAGATGGGAAAGCTGCTAGAGCCAACATCAAACAAGCTCTAGGTAGGTGACTTGTGCGATTCTATAAGAATCAATCTTGTGACAACTGGAAAGAAACGATGGTGCGATTCTGTGTGAATCAATCTTGTTCCAGTATAAGAATTGACGGTTATTGATGTAACACCCCCAAATAGGGTCGCAGCGGAATAAGGGTCCGGGGCGTGTTACTTCATAGATCAATAATACAAGATATATATTGAACGACCAAAAAGTCGTTTTTAAAACTGATAAATTGGATTTAAAACAAATATTTGATACAAAATAGCCGATTGCTTTAAACTTTGTTCCTGAATATTATTACAAAGATATGGTTTAATCATTAAACTACCGTATCTTTAGCTTGTATTCCCAAAAACAATATCACCAAAAATGTATCCTTGGCACCTTTGCTTACTGTCTCCTGAAATACATTGACTGTAAAAAACGTTAAACAATAATGTGGTGATATTATAGGTTTGATAAATCATAATATGCAGGACCGCAAGACTTTTCCAGTGATAATGCAACACATGCAGACATCACAAAACCAGAATTATCTTTCTAAGTCATGACACTGTAGCTCGACGATCTTTCTTTGCAATAATAATGTTTTGCAATTTCTGACCGATTAGATGTTCAAACCGAAAACATCCTAAAATTCGACATGCCTATACGTTCGTTCTCGGGGATAGCTAGTCACCGAACGGGAGGTCGATTGCCCCAAACTAGATTCTATTATATATTGGCAGCTCACATAATGTTAATTAAAACACATCTATGCAATGACAGTTCATGCTAAGGGGCTCATCTTGGGGTTATCGCTAATTAGGCAAATCATGTAATCATTAATACTTGCGTCCTAATTTATAAAACAAAGCAAGTTTACAACCCCATAAGTTTAATTCATTGAAATGTAAAAAATGTAGGGCTATGAATCACTTGAGTTCTGATAATTATAAAAATCGCAGATATGCGTACACGCAAATCGAATGGAATCTAAATTATAATAGGGTTAAGTTCCTTGTACTTCGATTTATCATATACTGGGTCTATGTTAGTACATATACTATCGTTTTGGGATATCACCATCAAGAGGTAGTGTAGTGAACGTATGTGGTGCATAGGACACTTTAAGGTAGTAATATCCTGCAATCGTCGATACGCCACCCGAAGAGGCCTCATATGCGGAAAACTCCTAGTTAATATTAGTACTTTGAAAACCACATATAATTTTTATCTAGTTCAATCACAACTATTGGTTTTGGTAATATTGTGTTTAATAAGTTAAAAGTTTATAATTACGTTTTAGTAAAACGAGCATAACTTTTGGCGTTTTAAGCCCGATTTGAGTTTATTATGCCCACGCTTTCGTTTTGGACGAGTTTTCATAATTTGTCATTTTTCCATATTTTGACCTTGTATGAACTGTAAATTGTATGTTCACATCAGACGTGTGTTTTTATTTAATCGTATTTGTTGTCGTAAAACACGTAAAATGTAGTATTTTTTTCGTTATAGCTCCGTTTTTAACGATTCTTTCGAGAACGTTCTTTTATTTAAAATCCTATCAATTTTTTAAAGGTTTACAAAAAATATTACTTTTGTCATGGAATAGTAACTTTTATATATAAATTGTTTTGATAAAAGTTTTATTGTCGTAACTCGCGAATTTCCATTACTCATTCGTTATTAATGAAATATTATGATTCCTTATTTTTTGGAATACCTATAAAAATATGTATTTTTGTTAAAAATATAAACTAGTGTGTGATTTATGTTTGTATAAAAGTTATTTTTTAAAAACTACCGTTTTTAATGAAACGTATAACTCGTTTGTAACGTAACTTTTTCTTATTAATCGTTTGACTAGTTTCTTACCTTTTCGGATCGTGTGAAATGTATTATTCTTTAAAAACATACATTTATGTTTATTTTTATTAATCACTTTTGGACAGAATGTTTAATTACTTTCTTTAGTCATTTTTGACCTTGTTTTTATGTTTTACCCACGTTATACTTTTAACATATTTTCTTAAGTATACAAGTCTTTCTCTCTGGTTTTATCCATTATTTTTTTTTTTTCATATAACATTACTATAGGTCCATAATTAACCTTAACATGTCATTGTGTATTTCTTTTTCTTGATTACATAGTTATGAATACTTTTTATTATCCTCTAATTTGCATCACACTTTTTAGCTTTATTTAAGATTGTAAAATATCTTTATGTCTTCCATTTTTAACTGCATTTTTACTATAAATAAATTCATGGTATATGTTATTATATTCTTATTTTACAAGAAATAGATCCATGTTTACAAGTTATACATATCTAATGGTGATTTCACTACATAAACATCACATACTGCATATAAGGAATCATTAAATGAAAAGTTAAGGCTTAAGAATAACCTTACGAGATGATTAGGATGATGACAATATAGTGCTAAACCTTGTTTAGGACTTTAAAACCCAAGAATATACACCAAGAAAACCCTAGTTTCCAAAACAAAACCCTAATCTTGATTTCTTGCTTCAACACTTGTAAATAATAATCAAGATTCAAAATACTTTGACGGTATCTTAGATATGATATGAGTGTGTGATGTAAATAGTTATTTTAAATTTTGTTAGGGATAGTTAGGGGGAGGGTTAAGCCGTGGGTTTTAAGACAAAAGAAAGAAATGGTGTGAGTTTTTCTTTAAAGAATTATAGTGTATGAGAAAACTAGGACTAAGGCATTTTATTTATACTACAAGTATAAGTTCTAGAGTCCTAGTGAAGTTAAAGACCATTGACTAGTCCAAGGGGGGGGGGGGCGGCAAGATGAGGAAAATGGGGAAAAGATGGTCAAATTTACTATGCAACAAGTTAGGCCATACCTCCTTAATGGTTTGTGTTCTTATATCTCCAAAAGGAGGGATCATCCCATGAGTATAAGGATTCATGTTGCATAAATATCTAGGTTTTTACTAGTTATTTACTTGCATAAAAATGGAAGTAACTTGTTAATTGAAAGTATAGAATGTAAAGTGAAACCTTGATGTAAAATGTATACTTGTAACTTGATAAATCCTTGACTATTTTTGCATATATGGGGCGCCACTTTTATAATGAATAATGTTTATATCAACTTTTTGATCCATTGAAAAATATACTAGGCATTTGTATGCGTAGATTATTTTTGCGGTTCGGGTAGCCTTAATCGTACATTTCTCGCGGAATCGTATTTAACTTACGTAACTATAAAATAAATGAAAAACGCCATTAATTATTCAATACTGGATTGATGTAAATGCTTAATTGATTGATGCCCATTTACATTGAACGCAAATTTTTAGCCTGCGCGATTTAGCTTAACTTTTACGATTTTAAAGCATTGCGTTCATTACATCAGGTACATTATGGTTTTATCGACGTCTGTCAATGACTTGAAAAACACATGGTGGTAGAATTGATCATTTGGAAAACAATCTAAACTCTCGAAGTGATACAAAAGGTCTTTCATAAGAAAACACTTAGACTTGTCTTTTTTCAAAAATCAATTTTCTTTTTTTACTAACTGTTTCATTACAGGATCATTTAAAGATGGAGATGGAGATACCCAGTTCCAATAATGTCATGTTAATAACCGAATGATAAGACACGACCTACACTTGTTATGATGTTATGAAAGACCTCATAAAGGTGTCAAAGCTTCCGCAAACTCTGATGTTATGTATTTCTTCACAAGTGCACAAGATGGCGATCCATCACAAGATGATGTAAGATTTGTTTTTTATGGGCGATGTGATCTCAAGAAAGCTCAAGATCACAGTCAAAGACAAGCATAAGATGAATCAAAAGATTACTATCCCAAATGTATAAGATATCAAATGTCTACGAGCTAAAGACTGAAGTGATTAAAGTTTGGTATTTTCAGGGGTGACCTCCCTTAGGGGGAGATTGTTAGATATTTAGGAAAAGACTGATCACCCCGTGTATTTTACTGTTTATTATAGCTCGTAGTTTAATAGTTAATAGTAGTTTGTTTGGTTTTAAGTTCGGTATGAATACCTGGTATATTGTAAGTTACTATTTTAAGCTCTTCTATTTTGGAGAGGCAGCTAGTCATTTTACTCTTTTTATAGAAAACACTTTTTCTCTCTCTAGATATTCTCTCTCAAGTGTTTCTCTCTCTAGAAACTAGCCAAATCCAAGAATCGACCCCGTGTTATGATATAGGATATACCACATATTTCGCAAGACAATTAGCATGACACTGGATAAGCACATTCTTAGCACAAGTAACAAACAATACATTCTTTGCTATAAGAGCTTTTTTGATTTCATCATTAGTTACAATCGTATTTAACACAACATTCTTAGATGCAACATCTTGTTTCTTATTTGTCCTACTAGAAACTTCTACTTTATCTGATGAATTCTTAGTGTTTGACATGACACTATTCTTGAACGATGAATCCCTATTTGATGGTCTTCTAACACTAGAAGTAGCACTCAGTCATGTAGAAGATAAAACACTCTTAGCTTTATTTGTATTTGCGACTTGACTTATTCCAACCTTGTACATTCTCGGTGCAATAACATTTACATTCGTTCCAACAGCGTGTTGTTTGTTAAGGTGATGTCTGTAAGGTGGCCATAAACAGTTTCATCTTCTATTTTGGGAGCACCGTTTCTTTTGGATAAATACTTGTTTATGTAAAGGTGTGACACAAATGAATTGTAGAACCTGCTTGTCAAACTTATATTAAAGACTTACCATTTTCAACATTTTTTGTTTAGCTTTTAAACTCAGAAATTATTTCAATAGATCTTGGTTGTTAGCACGAACAGCCGCATAGTCATGAGTCTTTGAGTAAATTGTGATCCAATTCAATTACTTCCCCTTGAGATTGAGTACGTGTCTTTTTGATTGAATTGAAGAGTTTTTTGTATTCAGTTTTGACATTATTACGTTCCTTTATCAAAGATTGTACTTTAGAATCCAAAGACACATTCTCACTCTCAAGCGTTTCCATTTTTGATATCCAAGAGGTTTCACAAACGCTTTTTAAAGAAGATTTACATTTACGCTTTTCTCGTTCATGTTGCAACTGTAGTTCAAAATCAAGACTTTGTTTTTGACATCGTTGAACATCATTTTCAAGAATGTTTATATGTTTTTGCATTCCCTTTTGGATTTCAATAGAGTCCCTTTGAAACTTTCTTAATCTCATCTTGCTATTGTTATCTACACATTCAGATTTTTTTTTGGGTATAAGGGGACCTCTCCCTGTTAATTAAAAACTTTTCATGATTCAACAGCAACAAACATCGTATTTCATAGTTAATCTTTCAAAAGTTCATTTTGTTTCCATATCTCACAATGATCACTTTTCGATGAATCAAAAATATCTTTCATTTCTTTTATATCTCTTGAAAATCATTTTTGAAAGATTTCCAACTTAAACTTTATCTCTTGAAGAATTGGATTAAAGTTGTTGTTGGCTAAAGTCATTTACCGTATTTTTTTTGGAGAGGTATTACAAATTGCTTACTGCGTTTCGATGCTGTTTCTAACAATTCAAACAATTTTTGAAAATCATTTTCCATTTGATTCAAGTCCACTAGTATTAGATTTGCACTAGGCATTGATTTTGGAGTAGGTTTTGTCTCAGAAGAAGAATACAGTGATATTTCACTTAACGGATCTTCAAAAGATATAAAAGATGATGGAAAATACTTTTGTTCATCAGAAAGTTCCTTTTGTGGAACAATCATCATATAGAGCATTTAATTTGTTGTAATCAATTGTACACTGATATGTGAGAAATCACATATCCTTTCTATATCAAAAATGGCCTTTAAATGATCAAAATGTGCAAAATGTAAGCTTTGTATATGGTGTATTTTGTTGTTTGTGAATGTGTAGGTACGGATAATGCAAATATAACAAGAAACAGTCTAAACCGTTCTAACACGGGACACGGAATCGATAGACACAAGAGCTAGAAGTTTCTAGCAAAAGGTCATCAAAAGTCAACCATTGGTCAACTCACAAAAGACAAAATCCTCAAAATACCTAAAATGCCCTTATTGTTAACTCATTTTCATCAAAAGTGCCTAAACCCTAACACCGTTATCTCCTATTTATTAAAGAGATAATGTTCGTTATCTCTTATAACTATAAAACCATTTAACCAAAATATGGCCTAACCCATTTATAAACCTGGGCCCAAGCCATCCTTTTACCCCCGAGTCAACCAAAGTTATAAAAAGAAAAGAAAAGAAGCGCGGGAAAACCTGTTTTTACTATTCATCGTCTCTTTCATTTTACCCTGTATCAAAAACAAAGGGTAAATCCCAATTGGCTCATAGAAACCAGTTTCGTGTACTAAGGCCACTCGCTCAGCAAAGAAACGTCACCTCAAGAGCTGCTATTGGTCTATTTACACAAAGAGAATGACACGTTGGAAGCAAACAAACGCACCAAATGATGGGAAATTTACATTAAATCTAGTGCAAAAGAATCACAAAGCCTCGGACACAAGGAATACCACGCTGGTAATCCGTGTGCACACTTATTTATCAAACGGCCTAGAATAAGGATCAAATGATTGCATGAAATGGACGCATGAGATTAAAAGATCAAGAGGAGAGCTTGAAACCTGGAAGCTTCTTCTCAAGCCTATAAATAAAGGGGCACCCTCACTCACAAATCTATCGAGGAGTAGTAGTTTTTAGCAGCTTAGTGTAGCTTTTAAATTTAGCAAATGTAATTTTCAATTTAATGTTTTCAGTCATTGTAATCTCATTTTCAAGTTGTAATCAGTTTTTCTATTAATAAAAGTTAAGTTTCTTTTATTTACTTTTATGCAAAATGTTTAAATAAGCTCTCTTTTGTTCACTTAAGCTCAATAAGCTCTTAAATCTACTCATAAGCTAGCTGTTTCCAAAATTAAAACCATCAAAGCTTTTACTGTCAGCTTTTACTCAAACATAATTCACCCCCTAAATTTTCTAAGTTTAGAAAAATGGATGTTAAGCCAATTGGGGATGGGCTTATGGACTTACTGGCTTGTTTATAACAAGCCAGAGCTTGTTGATTAGCTCTTAGAGCCTTATTATCCCTGTTTTGTGCAAAGGGATTAAGGTACATTTCATTTCTCTCTTTTAAGCTTACTTTATATGCTTATTGTTGTCTGATTTTCTCTATTGCTTTATATTAGCTTATTTACTGATGTTATTTGCTTAATGTTGTTTTCACTGTTGTTTAATGTCTTATTGTTCTTTGTTTGTAGTTTAAATTTCATTAATTGCTTTTGATATAAAACAGTTTTAAAAAACCAAAAATAGTAGCATAATGAATTAGCTTATTGATTCTGCTTATTTGAATGTTGAAATCTTTTCATTAGGTCTTATTTTAGCTTATTATAATCTGGTATTGAGAATTTGAACCTTAAATCTCCAATTTATAAGCTGAAAATGAGGTCAAGAGAATTAAAGGGGTGTTTGGCTAATGACAGCACTAACTTGAGTTAGTGTTGTCAAAGGCTTTGTAGTCTTTTAAATCAATTTTGATTTCCAATTTGAGGTTTATAAAGCAAGGATTTAAAGTTTTTTAGCTTATATTAGGTTTTAAGCAATCTATTAGTTAGTTGTTATGAATATGAGGTTTTAGTATAAGACATATGCAATTATATCTTAGTTAGTTTTAGCTGAGTTTGTCTTTAATTTGCATTTAGTAAAGTTGTTTTAGAATGTAGAATGCTAAGCTCTAAGCCTGCATTTGTTGTTTTGGGGATTTGCCTAGAAAACTGTCTTAGATTGTTAAGTGTGAAAATTAAGAAAATGCTTTTATCAAACGCTTTTGTTGCATTTATTATGAATTTCAAAATGCTTTTTTATTGTTGCTACTTGTTCTTTGAGTTCCATATTTAATCTTGTTTGAAGGTTTAAAAGTCATAAGGTTCTAATTTGTGTGCTTTGTTTTTTAAGCTCAAATGTAGTGATTTTGTCATATTGTGAAATTTTCTAAGTGTTGTGAAATGAACAATAGTTTTACATTAAGCTTTTTAAGGTATTTTGTGTTTCAAACTCCTATTTGATTTTGATTATTGTAGCTTATTGTCAGAACTTTTCAGTGGTATAACTCATTAAGCTGAGAGGGGTCCATCTTTGAGCTTATTTTTAAGCTTCAGTGCCCCTTTTGCTTTTGCTGTGTTATGTGGCATTTGCTTATTTTGGCTTATTTTGTGCTTATTAGCTATTTTTCCTAGCTTAATTTGGGTTGTATAGGCTTTTTAGTTTTTGTGTAAGCCACTTTAGCTTATCCTCTTAGGTTTGAGCTTATTATTGCTTATTTGCATCTTAGAGTAAAATTTTTAAGTTTTATAGCTTTTAAGTAATCTGTCTGTTTTAGCTTATTGTAGCTTAAGTTCTTTGCTTATTTTTGCTTGTTTATGCTTATTAGGTATAGTTGAATATCTGTGATAGCTTATTTCTCTTTTAGGATTGCTTATTAGTGCTTTAAAAGTCCCAACAGTTAGTGTGATTTGGAATTAAGAGTTAAGTTTATTCTGTCATCTTAAGTGCTTATTCTAGTGCTTATTTGTGGTTTATAAAAATAGTTGTTTTGCAAAAGTTGCTTATTTTTAAGTGTTCTAAAAAGTTGTAAAAAATGGCAAAAATAAAAACACTTGGGATAGTGGGAAGCCCCGGGTGAGCAAGACTCGAACCCGGGACCTCTACCACCATCGACCAAGCGTTTTTACCCAACACACTCAACCATTGTGCTACATTAGCTCATCCGTCATTCTTTGCACTTATTATTGTTTTATTACCTTTTTAACCCATTAAGCTTATAAGCCCGTTTTGATTTTTTAACAGCTTATTTTGATAAGCTGTTTTGCCTAGCTTATTTTTCTTAGGATTGTCATAGTTTAAGCAATTTTTTAGGAATTTTATTAAAAATGTTTAGTATTTTTTCATATATTTAATTTTCCTTTAAATAGTTTTTAATCATAAAAAACTTATAAAAAAGTCAAAAAAAATAATATTCTTTTTTAGAAAATTTTCTTTTAACATTTAGAACCTAGAAAATTAGATTTGCTTTCGTAGGGTTAAAATTGCAAAATTTCGTTTTTTAAAGATACGGATTGTAATTTCAGGTTTAACGTTTTTTTAGTGTTTTCAAGCTCAAATCTTTCTCATTTTGGACTAGTTTTCTTTTTTCTAAGCTTTTAGTTAATTAAACTTATAAAAACCTTAAAGATTCATTGTTGGACTTATTTTTGTTAAATTAGGTTTTTAGGTCCCCATTTTGGGATTCCCGTTTGGTATTTTGTTAATATTTATATTCACTTATGTGTTTTTTAATTTTTGCTTTTTTTTCTCGTAGTTAAGAAAACCAAAAATATCAACTCCTATCCCTTCAAGACATCGATTCTCAAAAACGGACTCTCAACTTTTAATTGCATTCCTCGTTGGGGATAACGAACAGGGAATATACTCCCGGAAATTCTATAATTGTGATTTTGTTGATCCTACTTCTTATCTTTATGTATGTATATATAGAAGTTTATCTTATATTTTTATTTTTTTATTTTATATTATTAAAAGATGTAGATCAATAAACAGTGATAGTTTTTTGGCGCCGATGACGGGGAGGATTGTATCCCGATTGTTGAAGCCCGTTTGAAAATTTTGTGGGTTTGAAGATCTTCAAGTGAAGTTATTTGTTTATTTTCATAAAAATATTAAAAATTTAAAATTAATTGTCCATAAAAAAAAAATCACAAGTTGGTAAATGAACGCAATCAATTAATACTCTTCAAATTGATAGTTTCTATCCATATAATGTTCTGAAACCAAATGAATCAAAAAACTTACCTTTTGGGTTCTTGTGACGAGGCTCACCTTCGAAAGTTAAACAAAAACTCTTTTGTGCGTTTTTCTTTTGAAGGTTACCGAGAAGCGAGTTTGATTATTAGGTGTAAGTGTATATCTCATTTCCTGTAATTTAAAATATATTGTTGAATACATGTTGAAAAAACATAAAAAATAAAAAAATAAAAACTAAAAAAATTAGTATAAATTTTCTTTTTACATTTTAGTGCATGCGCACTCGTTCTTAATCTCGTAATTCTAACCGTCAACAACAACAACTCAATCCGACTTTTGTCCAACCATTTAATCTTGTTGAACCTATTTCCGTAGTTACAATGGATGATACTCGTACTATGGCCCAATTGCTCGAAGCACCCATCGTGGGATACGAGGATGCCATCGTTGTGCCCGAAATCACCGCGGACAACTTTAAGCTTAAGCACGGTTTGCTTACCCTTGTTCAAAACAAACAATTCTTCGAACATGACAAGGAAGACCCTCATGCTCACATCCGTTATTTCAACAAGATCACTTCTATGATGAAGTTCTCGAACGTCCCGAGTACGTCGGGAAGCTTATGCTTTTTCCCATTTTCACTCGAGGGTGCCAGCCCGGATTTGGCTTGAAAAGGATAACCCCTCGATCGATCTCCCTTGGGATGATCTATATTCGAAATTCTTCAACAATTTTCTTACCTCCTCCCAAACAACAAATCTTCGAAAGAATACGAGATTTCAACAAATATTTGATGAAATTTCTATGAGGTGGGTACGATTCATTGATCTTCTTTGGGAGGCCACATCATGATTGTTGGAGTTACATCAACTCGATACTTTTTTTAATGCTTTGACTTTAATGTTCAGATTCGTGAATTCCGCCGCGGGTGGTTACTTTTTGGGATTAAATGCTGTGATGCCTAAGAATTCATTGAAAGCAAATCAAAAGTTCGTATTTCTCGTAATTAAAACGGTTGTGGCAAAAGATGAGTTCAACCTCTTCTACCCCCGTAATTTTTCTCGTTGTTGCCAAACTTAATGCTCTTGGTAAAAAAGGCCTTACTTCTCGATAGAAAAACCAAACACCCAAGCGTGTAAGCGGTCGAGGAAGTTGTGTTACTTGCGGAGGTGCTCATCTTAACATAAATTGTCCTGCCTCTATGGCAAACGTTTATCGTGACAATATTATTAAGAAAATTGTTTTACCCAAGCAGCAGAAGCTAGTTTACATCTAGGAAATACCGGTTAACCGAGCCCCGATTGCTAATCAAAAATCGACCTCCTAGTTTGCCTCCGTTCAACAAACCTAGGAATTAATTAAAAAACGTTACAACCAAAACCGGGGAAATTTATTTACACCAAAGCCAAATTTATCGACCTGATTAATCAACCCCGGTTACCAACCTCCCTTTAACAAGCTTCGGTTCCGCAAACCAAGGTGTGACTAAGTCGATTTTGAAGCTATGTCCAAAGCTAATGATGCAGTGTTGATAAACATGCAAGACCTTAAACCAAAATTTGCAAAATTCAAATGAACAATTTATCGGAATGATTTCAAGTTTGTGAATTCCAATACCCTTCTACTTAGGTTCAGAGACCACTCCCTAGTAATACATTACTAACCGAAGGTAGATTTATAGGGTATACCACCAAAGCGGATGGTTGTTATCAAGGACCACGATTCTTACTCTTCCTCTCTCCTAAGTAGTGATACGGAACCAAGGTAACAAAGGACACGGTGCTTCCTACTAATAACGAAAACACCAAAGACGTCCAACCTTTGGTTGTCCAAGTTCAACCTCAAGTACCAAATTCTAAACCCGTTGTTGATCCCGTTAGTGCTCCAATGCCTAACTTAAAACCGTCAATTCAGTATACTTCGAGACGTAATGATGAAAGGCGCCGTGAAAAAGCTAACGACCAAATTGAGAAATTCTACAAAATCTTTCAAGATATGAGTTTCGAAATTAGCTTAGCGGATGCTTTGATTCTTATGCCAAAATTTGCCTCGACTCTTAAAGCCTTAATCGGAAACAAATAAAAATTAAGTGAAATGGCTAAAACTCCTTTGAATGAGCATTGCTCGGCGGTCATCCTAAACAAGTTACCCGAAAAACTTGGAGATCCCGACAAATTTCTCATACCATGTGATTTTCCCGGAATGGATGAGTGCTTAGCCTTGGCCGATCTTGGCGCTAGCATAAATCTCATGCCATTATCCGTGTGGAAAGAGCTTTCTCTTCCGGAACTCACTCCTACTTGTATGACTCTTGAACTTGCAGACCGTTCAATTACCAAACCGATTGGTATCGCCGAAGATGTCTACCTAAAAGTAGGAAAGTTCAAATTCCCGGCCGACTTTGTAGTCGTAGACTTTGATGCCGATTCCCGAGTACCTCTAATTCTCGGGAGATCTGTTAGCCTTAATTTATTGAGTCGAACAAGGAAGCTCGGTCACTCTACGATGGAGCTTCGGTCTTTAATTAGTTAATGTTGTAACAGGATAATATCGGGAATCGGGCTCGATAGTTAATCTAATATTGTATATGTTTTGGGTTTAATCCCAAACAAAACCCGAGCCCGGGTCCTAGTTAAATATCCCGCGCGTCACGTTAAATGTGTAGGGGTATATATATATTTAGATATTTTCTAAAAATATCTAAATATATATAGATATTTTCTTTTAAGAAAATATCTAATTTCTCATAAATCATAATATCTCTTTTCTCATTTCTCTCTCAACTCTCTCTCCTCTCTCTCTCTCTCTAAACAATCTCTTTTCTAGTTTCTTGCTTTGATTCGTGATTCGGGTTATGAAGTGAAAGTGTAAATCGGAACCTACAATTGGTATCAGTCGCCTAGGGTGGGTTACGTGGTTTTTGTTGCTGTGAGCTTATTGGATACGAAAGATTTTTTTTATCATTCGGCAAGCATCTCTACAAAACCATTTAAACAAGCTCTTTTCTAGTTTCTTTGTTTGTGTGGTTCGAACAAAAAAAAAACAAAAACGGCATATTTTGAGTTTTATTGTTTTTCGTTTTCTCACTAGCCGTATGTGGGCTTTTGTGTTTAACTGGTACACCTCTAAGTTGTTTTGAAAAAAAAACACCATTCCAGCTTATACATCAACAAGCTTTTAGTTGGTTTTTTTTTCCTTCTTTCTTTCTTCGTGTAAAGGGCTGAAACGAAGAGCACTCGAAATCTCAAGGCCCGAACGAGTTCTTTTCTATAGAACCGAACGAGTGAAAATTTTTGAGCCGAACGAGTGAAATACACAAGGACCGAACGAGTGGAAAACGGAACAATCGAACGAGTGGAAAACGGAACAATCGAACGAGTGGAAAACGGGACCATCGAACGAGACCCATTCGAACGTATACCATTCGAACATACAACGAACGAGGGACCAACGAATAGCGCGATACCTCAAGTTCGAACTGAGTGAAAAGCTCAAGGATCGAACGAGCGGAAAACCTCAAGGATCGAACGAGCGGAGAAAAGCTCCAAAGTTCGAAAGAGCGGAGAAATAACAGAAAAAAAAAAAAAAAAAAAAAACTCAAGGACCGATCGATTGGTACATCAAGGGATCATCGAACGGTTCAATACAATGTATTTTTGGTATGTTTTTAGTCATTTAAGTCCGTAATAGTGGAAAATGGTATGTGTAATTAAACACATACCAGAAATCCTGAGCTAACAAGCTATATATCAGGTGCATTCGAAGTACCACTTGGTTTACATGTAGATGTTATAGCAACCAAAACTTTATTGTAAGAAATGTTCCCAGACGAGAGTGCTCATCATGTATCATCTCCACCAGCAACTAAAACGTCATATCCTACCACATATCCTCAACCAAGATCACTCTAAGCCAAAGCAAAGAAGCTGATGCAAAAGGCGAAAAAGAATATGAGGAAGATCAACTTCAAGAAGGTAGCCGCACAGAAATTCAGAGTATATGATCAGAAGCTAGAAGCACTCACAAATTTTAATGTTTCTGAAGCATTTGAAAAAGCTGTCTAAGAAAAAGTTCTGACATAAATAAAAAAGCTTCTACCTACTTATATCCCCAAAGCCGTTGCAAATTATGTTAGGCCTCGTCTTTACACATTTGTGCCCAAAGTTATGAAAAAACAAACAAATCAATCTATTCACTCAATCACCCACTTCCACTGATGCTCTCTTAGAAATAGATCTAAAGTTAAAGCTGTTGAACCAAATTTACGAGAACAAGTCAAATACAACTAATCCTACTAATCAGAAGCTTTATGGCACTCTATATGAATCCGTCTGTCTAGATCAGTATGCACTCAATGATCAATATGTAGAACCACTTTTTACAAGAAGTCTTATGACAATCATGATTCTCCTAATAATCATGAGGGTAAGAACAAGAAGAAACATTGAAAGGATGTCGGCGAACTTTCTTCTAAATTAAGAAGGTGAAATAAATCTCCCGTGATTCATGCACAAGCTGACACACCTACCATGCAACCCTTAGACCAAGAAGATGAATATGTTAGGAAGCATCCCTATCTAGAATGGTTTCCAAAGAAGTTAGGGTTAGCTAAAAGGAAAACGATATGGTTTGATCTACTCTTGAAATCAGATATAGATCAAAATAAGAATCATATTCTTGGATGGTATGTGCTAAAATACACATACCACTTTCTATTAAAACCGGACTTAAATGACTAAAAACGTACCAAAAATACTTTGTATGTGTATGTTTTCATTTATATTGTACAGGAAATAGATATCCGAAAAAAGGACGAAAAATCAAGTCAAAAACTACAAAACCGAGCACGGAATGAAAAAGCGTGAAAAGACAAAGTCAAATCGAAGCCACAGTCAACAAAAGTCAAAGTCAAAGTCAAACCGGAAAAATCAAAGGTCAAAACCGAAGCCGTAATCGAAGAATACTTAATGGGCCCACCCAAACCCATCTAATGGGCCGGGTCAGCCCATTAGTATATTTATTGAAGACTTATAAGCCCAAGTTTAAATAAAAGCCCATTTTCCCCTTAAAACACAAACAGGCCCAATCTACCAAAAGGAAAGCCCAATTCCCTTAACCCCCGTTATGCCCAAGACCCCTAACCTATATAGCCTGTTAACCCACAAAGGACTATTTATATAATAACACTTATAACCTTGAGGGACCATTTCTGCCTAAGACCCTAAATACTTTCACCACAAGGACTTGAAATAAAAATAACACATATAACTTGGGGGACTGGTTTTGCCAATATCCCAAAACCTTTTACTCAGTTAAACCCCAAACACCCTTTCCCGCCTAAAAAACCCAAGTACTGTTCACCATCCCTGACATCTCCTCGTTTACTGTTCCACCACAACAAAACTGTCATTTTCCACTTCACCCCACCTCACTAACAACCATAGACAACCTGGCGATCCTAAACCCATCCATTGGGCAAGAGAAAACGACAACAATCAGGGGCCAAGATTGATTTGATTGGGCACCAAGCAAAACTAAATAGACAAGATGATTTTGAGCTCTCTTCTCACAAAGAAAACACAACAAACACAGCACGAGATGACTCAAGCATTAGGGTTTTAGTATAAATACCTTAGTATAACTTATTTGTAAAGAGGGGGGGTCAAATTTTTGTAAAAGCAACAACTTGTAATATCAAAAATTTGTACCATTTTCAATATTGCAATTTCAGTTTTCTGTCATTTTATTTCTTGTCATTTAAATTATTGCATTTAAAATTTTATCATTTTTAAGCTTTCTTTAAAATAGTGTCATTTACTTATTTGTCTTTAAAAATTCTGTTGTTTAAGCTTATAAATAAGCTTTTAAGTCATTAAAAGCCTTTATATAAGCTCATTTCATTTTCTGTCAAAAAAGTAAAAAATTCAAAAAAAAATATAAAAAAAGAAGAAATCAAAGGAGCATGGTGAGTTAAGGATGGCCATGGGTTTTAGAGCTTATGGTAAGCATTAGGATTTGATTTATAAGCTTTTTGAAAGCTTATTCACTTGCCAAAAGCATAAGACCCTTTGTAAGTCTCTTTTTACATTTTTGCTTATTACTACTGTAGCTTTGCTTATTTTGTGCTTATTGTTGTTTATTCTGCTTATCTTGCATTATTATTTGCTTATTTGTGTTCTGTTTAAGCTTATTGTCCTTGTTTCATGTTATTGTGCTATTTCTTTAAGTTTTCCTTTAAAACTGCCTTATTTGCAATCCAACTGCTTATTTCTTGCTTTGCTTGTTTGACTGCTTAATTTTTTGTGTCCTTTACTTGTTTCTGCTTATCTATGTCTGCTATTCATTTGTCTTTGATTACTTTTGCTTAAAACCCTTTTACTTAGTCTAAAATCCCACTTTCAAAATGATAAAGGGTGTTTGGGACAAGGGGTAAAAATGGGTCACAGTTGTTAAAAAAACATTTTTGGGTCATTTGATGAGCTTTGACAAGCATTTGTAAGCTGTTTTTGGTCTGTTTTTAAAAGCGTTAGGGTTTAAAAGTTGTTTTTTTAGTATCCCAAAAAGGCTCTTTGAAACTGTTTTGGTAAAACCAGTTTCCCTAGCTTATTTGGTTAAGTTCCTTAAAAACAGCTTTTGACTCTCATTTTTGAATCCTTTTTATGTGTCAAGAACAATTAGTTAAGTGTCTTTTGGTTCACTTGCATTTTTTTACAATCTGTCAAAGTTTTTAGTGTCTTTCTTGGTTAAAAATTTGCCCTTTTTCAATTCAAATTCTCAGATAGGAAAACTCATTTTCTGCTTTTAAAAATTTTGAGCACAAGCTCATTAGGAGCTTGTCTCAAACTGTTTTTACTTGTCTTACCTTTTTGAGCTTATTTAGTTGCTTATTTCATGGCCTGCTTATAGCCTCTAAAAAATAAAAAAAGGTGTCATGGTGCAATCAGCCTCTTTTCCCATCATTTTTCCTAGCTTATTTCAGTTTATATCTTTGATCGTTTTGCTTTCCTATAAAACCCATAAGTTGTTATTTAAGCTAGTTCAAGCCCCAAGTCCATAGGTCCCTCTAAGTGGCTTAAAATTAAGCCAAATAGGTGTCCCTTAGGCTGCCTTGCACCAGCTTAGCCCTTGTTGCTTATTTGACTTTTCTTACTTTCTAGGTTGTTTACTTTGCTTATTTGTGTTTGCATTTGCTTATTAAGTAGTTTAGCCCTTTTGTGGTTGCTTATTTAGTTTAGACCCTAGCTTATTTAGCCATAGGACTAGCAACAATTAGCTTATTTTAACCTTAGAGTAAAATAGCATTTCTGTCCTTTTTCTTAGCTATAACTGGCTTATTGGCTTTATCCTTTGTGCTTATTTTTGCTTAGAATAGCTTCTTAGGTTTAGTAGTTTAACTGTGTGCTTATTTAGTTGTTAGCATTTGCTTATTTGTCCACCAAATAGGCCTAACAGTTAGCTCATTTAAGACCTTAGTATAAAAAGCTCACCTTCAACTTTTTGATTGCTTATTTTCCTACTTATTTTTAAGTTACAAAAAAGTTTCCTTTTTTAAAATTGCTTAATCTTTCATAATTTATAAGTTTAAAAAAAAAGAAAAAAAAAAGTTTTATCAAAAAGGAATAGGCCCAGGCTCGAACCCTGGACCTCCCCCTTTTCACACACGACACACCACAAACACACACTAACCACTTTGCTATAATAGCTCATCTATTCAAAGTTTGCACCATTTAATCTTTATAGTCATTTTGTCCTATTTAGCTTATAAGCACAAATTGCTTATTTCTGGCTTATTTTAAGCCAACTTTTAGCCATTTTATTTTTCTTGTATTCAGCACTCTGTCAGCTACTTTTTTGTATTTTTTGGGATTTTTCCAAATTCATTTGCTATTTTTAATCTTTTATTTAGTTTAAAATCGTTTTTAATTCATAAAAAATTATAAAAAAATCAAAATTCTTTTTTAGAAAAATTTCTTTTATCACATTGCACCTAGGAAAAATAGATTTGCTCTCGTAGGGTTGTTTTTTCAAAATTTCACTTTTTAAAGAGCGGGTTTCGAACCCCGTTCTCGTTTTCTTCGTTTTTCAACCTTAGAAGCTCCCGTTTTAGAATTTTCTTTAAATTTTCTTTTAATTTAGTTATTTTAGAATAGAAAAACTTTAAAACATCATTTAGGGTTAATTTTTGATAATTTAGTTTTCTTTAACTCGCGTTTTTACTTTCCCGTCTAAGTTTTAGGTTTAAATCATTCTAGCTTTCGTTCTTTGGTTTTCAACCTTAGAAGCTCCCGTTTTAGAATTTTCTTTAAATTTAGTTATTTTAGAATAGAAAAACTTTAAAACATCATTTAGGGTTAATTTTTGATAATTTAGTTTTCTTTAACTCGCGTTTTTACTTTCCCGTCTAAGTTTTAGGTTTAAATCATTCTAGCTTTCGTTCTTTGGTTTTCCTTAATTGTTTTTGAATTTTAATTAGAAAAACCAAGTCCAATTTTTTTTATAAAGGGTTAATAAACTAAAAATCAAATTTTTGGTGCCGTTGCCGGGGAGGAGTGTAAGCGTTTGTCGTTTCGTTGTGTTTGGATTATTTGTGCTTTGAAGATCCTTCCTTGTAGAGTTATTTTCTTTATAAAAATACTAAAATACAAAAATATTTTTCATTTTTTTTATTAGTATATTTATATATATAAAAACCAAAAAAAAATTGTCATTAATTATCAATAAAAATCACAAGTTGGTAAAAGAACACCAACATATAATACTTTCAACTGAAGTATTATCCATTAATAAGTTCCCGAACCAAAGAATCAAAAACTTGCCTTTTGTGTCACTCGCGACGTACGACTCACCTTTAAAAGTTAATTCTTTTAAAGAGCTACCTAGAAGCTTGTTGATTATTAGGTTTAAGTGTCTTATCTCGTTGTCCGTTATTAAAATAGATTGTGAAAAATTATTGAAAAACCAAAAAAAAAATTAGTGTAAAATTCTCTTTTTATAATTTAGTGCATGCGCACTCGTTCTCAATCTCGTAATCTTAACCATCAACAACAAGCCCCACCGACTTTTGTTGAACCATTTAATCTTGAAGAACCAATTGAAAATCCAGCTCCTCCCGTAGTTACGATGGATGATACTCGTACTATGGCTCAATTGCTCGAAGCACCCACCGTGGGTTACGAGGATGCCATCGTTGTGCCCGAAATCACCGCGGACAACTTTGAGCTTAAGCACGGTTTGCTTACCCTCGTTCAAAACAAGCAATTCTTTGGACATGACAAAGAAGACCCTCATGCTCACATCCGTTATTTCAACAAGATCACTTCTATGATGAAGTTCCCGAACGTCCCGAGTACGTCGATAAAGCTTATGCTTTTCCCATTTTCCCTCGTGGGGGCTACCCAGATTTGGCTTAAGAAAGAACCCCCTCGATCGATTCTAACATGGGATGATCTTGTTTCAAAATTCATCAACAAATTTTTCCCTCCCTCTAAGACAACAAATCTTTGAAATGAAATCACGAGATTTCAACAAAGATTTGATGAGACGTTTTATGAGGCATGGGACCGATTCAACGATCTTCTTCGGGCATGTCCACATCATGGATTTTCGGAATTGCATCAACTCGATACATTCTACAATGCCTTGAACTCAAATGATCAAGATTCGTTGAATTCCGCCGCGGGTGGTAACTTTTTGGATAAAATGCCCCGTGATTGCCTAAGAATCATTGAAAGCAAATCCAAAGTTCGTAATTCACGTAACAAACCAGTTGTTGCAAAAGTGAGTTCGAGCTCTTCTACCCCACTTCTTGATAAGAAATCCCAAGTTCCCACTCCCGTAAAAGCGGTCGAGGAAAGTTGTGTTACTTGTGGTGGTGCTCATTCGTACCGAAATTGTCCCGCCACCAATGACAACGTTTATCATGACAATATTCAAGAGTACGTCTCTCAAGCCGCCGTAGCTAACTATAACCCAGGAAATACCGGTTATCGAGCCCCGATTGCTAATCAAATTCGACCTCCTGGTTTTCCTCTCGTTCAAAACAATCAAAATAATCAAGGAACTAATCAAAACCGTTATAACCAAGGAAATAATTTCAACCAAAATCGGGGAAATAATTACAACCAAAATCGGGGGAATAATTACAACCAAAGACAAATTTATCAACCCCCAGTAAATCACCCTCCAGTTCACCAAGCTCCACCTTACCAAGCTCTGGCTCCTCAAACACAAGGTGTGACAAAGACTGATTTTGAAAGCTACGTCAAAGCCAATGATACGGTTATGAGAAACATGCAAGACCAAAATCAAAACTTGCAAAATTAAATGACCAATTTAACGGACATGCTTTCTAAATTCGTGAATGCCAAGACCGCTTCATCTTCGGGTACGGGTTCTCTCCTGAGTAACACCATTACTAACCCGAAGGAAGACTTAAAGGGTATTACTACCTGAAGCGGTGTTGCTTATCAAGGACCCATGATTCCTACTACTTCTTCTTCTCCTAAAGTAGTGGAGCGTGAAACCGAGGTAACAAAGGATACGGTGCTTCCTACTAATAACAGAAGTACCAAAGACATCTAACCTTCGGTTGTCCAAGTTTAACCTCAAGTACCAAATTCTGAGCCAGTTGTTACTCCCGTTAGTGCTCCAATGCCTAACTTGAAACCAACAATTCCATATCCTTCAAGACGTAATGATGAAAGGCGCCGTGAAAAAGCTAACGACCAAATTGAGCAATTCTACAAAATATTTAAAGATTTGAGTTTCGAAATTAGCTTAACAGATGCTTTGATTCTTATGCCTAAATTTTCCTCGACTCTTAAAGCCTTAATCGGAAACAAAGAAAAATTAAGTGAGATGGCTAGAACTCCGTTGAATGAGAATTGCTCGGCGGTCATCCTCAACAAGTTACCTAAAAAACTTGGAGACCCTGGCAAATTCCTCATACCGTATGATTTTCTCGGAATGGATGAGTGCTTAGCCTTGGCCGATCTTGGCGCTAACATAAATCTCATGCCATTATCCGTGTGGAAAAGACTTTCACTTCTGGAACTTACTCTATCTTGTATGACTCTTGAACTAGCGGACTGTTCGATCACCAAACCAATTGGTATCGCCGAAGATGTCTCCGTAAAAGTTGGTGTGTTCCATTTCCCGACCGACTTCGTAGTCGTAGACTTTGATGCCGATCCCCGAGTTCCCCTAATTCTTGGGAGATCCTTCTTAAAGACCGGACGTGCTATAATTGATGTTTACAAAGGAGAACTAACACTTCGTGTTGGAAAAGAAGCCGTAACATTCAATCTTGATCAAACTTCGAGGTATTCCTCTAATTACAATGATATGACGGCTAACCGAATCGACGTAATTGAATTGGCTTGTGAGGAGTATTCTCAAGAAGTTCTCGGTTTCTCTGATTTGATCGCGAGTGGAAATCCCACTCCTTACTATGACCTGATCGTTTCTACCTCTTCTCCGACTCTCACTCCCTTCGGGGATAGTGATTTTCTTCTTCTTGAGGAAGCCGATGCTTTCCTCGCTCTTAAAGATGATCCAACTTCACCGGAAGTTGATGACTCTTACTATGATTTGGAGGGGGATATTTTTATTCTTAAAGTAATTCTTAATAGTGATCCTTCACCACCCCCTCCCAACCAAGGAAATTATTTGCCAAAAATTCGAAAGGAACTTAAGATTTATGAAGGTAAAACTGATAAATCTTCAATTGACGAACCTCCTGAGGTCGAACTCAAGGACTTACCTCCTCATCTCGAATACGCATTTTTGGAGGGTGACGACAAGTTGCCCGTCATAATTACTAAAGACCTGAGTGTCAAGGAAAAAGCCGCTCTCATAAAGGTTTTGAAGTCACGCAAGCGAGCCATCGCTTGGAAACTCTCTGACATAAAGGGTATTAACCTAAAATTTTATACTCACAAGATTCTTATGGAAGATGACTACAAACCAGCGGTCCAACACCAAATACGGGTGAATCCAAAGATCCACGATGTCATCAAAAAGGAGGTTGAAAGACTTCTTGATGCCAGATTAATTTACCCGATCTTGGATAGTCCTTGGGTAAGCCCCGTACATTGCGTACCGAAAAAGGGTGGTTTTACCGTTGACATAAATGATGAAAATGAATTGATCCTGAGTCGATTGGTTACAGGGTGGCGTACATGCATTGACTACCGTAAGTTAAATGAAGCCACCCATAAAGACCATTTTCCAATTCCCTTTATGGATCAAATGCTCGAGAGATTAGCGGGAAACGATTACTATTGTTTTCTCGATGGTTTCTCGAGTTACTTTCAAATTCCTATCAATCCTAAAGACCAAGAAAAGACAACATTCACGTGTCCTTACCGAATGTTCGCCTATCATCGCATGCCATTCGGCTTATGCAATGCACCGGGTACGTTCCAAAGGTGTATGTTGGCTATCTTTCATGATATGATCGAAAAAACAATGGAAGTCTTTATGGATGACTTTTCGGTCTTTGGGAATTCATTCGAAAATTGCCTCTCTCGCTTGGACAAGATGCTTCAAAGGTGTGAAGACACCAATCTTTGTCTTAATTGGGAAAAGAGTCATTTCATTGTCAAGGAGGGCATTGTCCTTGGCCACAAAATTTCAAAAAACGGGATTGAGGTTGATAAAGCCAAAGTCGATGTGATTGCTAAATTACCTCATCCCACTACCGTCAAGGGTGTTTGGAGTTTTCTCGGTCATGCCGGTTTCTACCGACGGTTCATTAAGGATTTTTCCAAAATTTCCCTATTGATGACTCATCTTCTTGAGAAAAATACTCCGTTCATCTTCTCCGATGATTGTATTCAAGCTTTTAATACATTAAAGAAAAAACTTACTAAAGCTCCAATCTTGATTGTCCTAGACTGGGATTTGCCCTTTGAACTTATGTGCGATGCAAGCGACTTTTCCATAGGTGCGGTCTTGGGGCAGCGTCTTGAGAAACATTTTAAGCCTATACACTATGCTAGCAAAAACAATCATAAAACGATGGCGGAAAATCTCATTACACACAACGGAGGAAAGAAACTGTTAGCGTGGTGTTATGCACTTCGAATAAATTCAGTCTCACCTCATCTTGAACAAAAGCATTGTGTATACGGATCACTCCGCCCTAAAATATCTCTTTGCTAAAAAGGATTCCAAGGCGAGATTGCTCCGGTGGGTCCTCCTCCTTCAAGAGTTCGATTTTAACATAATTGACACAAAAGGAGCCGAGAACCTCGCTGCAGATCATCTTTCCCGATTAGAAAATCCTTATGAAAGTGTGCTCGTCCCAAAGGAAGTAAATGAAAAGTTTCTATAACACCCCCATTTTTACATATAGCAGCGGAAGCTAATCTGGGGTATTACTTCAAGGGTACAACAGTCATAATCACATCATCTAACTTAATAGATGGATATTTACATTTATGAAAATTGTGGGTTGTTATAGTTTCCTCTCGAGACACTCCATATGGTGACTTTTCGTAGTGACTCAAGTACCCCGTGGTTTTTCGACTATGCAAATTACCACGCCGGGAAATTCATTGTTAAAGGGATGTCGTCCTAGCAGAAAAACAAGTTTTTCAAAGATGTTAAACATTACTTTTGGGACGACCCATTCTTGTTCAAAATATGTGCGGATCAAGTGATCCGACGGTGTGTGCATGGCAAAGAAGATCTCGACATCCTCGAAGCTTGCCACAATGGACCCACCGGGGGACATCATGGTGCAAATCTCACCGCCAAAAAGGTCTTTGATGCCGATTTCTTTTGGCCCACTATTTATAAAGATGCACATGAGTTGGTTAAAAATTGTGACTCGTGCCAACATCAAGGAAAAATTTCACAAAGGGATGAAATGCCTCAAAATTCCATCAAAGTTTGTGAAATATTTGACGTTTGGGGCATTGATTTCATGGGGCCATTCCTGTCTTCACAAGGGAACAAATATATACTCCTAGCGATCGACTACATGTCAAAATGGGTTGAAGCGAAATCGCTCTCCACCAATGACGCCCGAGTTGTTTGCATGTTTCTTAAATCTCTCTTCGCCCGATTCGGTGCCCCTCGTGCTATCATAAGTGATCGCGGAACCCATTTTTTCAATGACCAGTTTACAAAGGTCATGCTTAAATACGGAGTCACTCATCGTCTCACCACCGCGTATCACCCACAAACAAGTGGGCAAGTTGAGGTATCCAATCGTGGCTTGAAATGAATTATTGAAAGGATAGTGGGCGAGAACCATGCCTCTTGGTCGGACAAATTAGATGACTCTCTCTGGGCCTTCCGTACTGCTTACAAAACACCCATCGGGTGTACTCCTTACAAGCTCGTGTACGAAAAAGCATGTCATCTACCGATTGAGCTCGAGCACAAAGCCTACTAGGCCTTGAAGCATGCTAACTTTGACCTTTCGACTGTGGGTGATCATCGCAAAGTTCAACTCAATGAATTAAATGAACTTCGTGATCATGCCTATGAGAATTCTTTGATTTACAAGGAGAAACTAAGAGGATCCATGACGCCAAGATCAAAAACCGCGTTTTTAACGTCGATGATCAAGTCCTCCTCTTTAATTCTAGATTGAAAATTTTCTCGGGCAAGCTGAAATCCTGTTGGTCTGGACCATTCACCATTGCCCATGTTTTTCCATATGGCATCGTTGAGTTATCTCAAAACTCTGGGCCAAACTTTAAGGTGAACGGTCATCGAATTAAGCACTACTTTGGAGGGGACGTACCAAAATTGGTTGTCCCAGATCTCCAAACCTTCCCCAAGGACAAATGAATTCGGGGATTGGGTCAAGCTTAGTGACCCTAAACAAGCGCTTCGTGGGAGGCACCAAATGCTTATCCGTAGTTATATTATGTAGTAATGAATAAGTGTTTTTGTTGTGAGAGGCTCGCCTATTTCCTTTCTCGTTTGCTTGTGTTTTTGTGATTGTCCAGGATTGTCTTGGATTTTTGAAGTCTCTCGTGCTTACAGTTTTGTCCTTCGATCACAAAGAGCTTCAAGTCCTCAACTTCATTTGGGAAATCCAATATCTTAATCAAATCGACTAACGTTTATCTTTGAGCATACTTAATAAACGGCTTAGGATTTGCGTAGAAACCCTTCGTAAAACATTGAGGACAATGTTTCATTCTAGTATGGGGGGGATCTTGTGCCTGTAGTCGTTGTTTTCGCGTAAGCCTGTTTTTACCACCAAAATTTAAAAAAAAATGAAAAAATGAAAAAAATTTCAAAAATAAAATAAGTGTTTTGTCACAGTTTTGACTTTCCTACTGGGTAGAATAAGAATAAATTTTGACTCGATCGAGCGTGTTAAGCTCTAGCTTGTTCCTTAACATTTAGGCTAAGCGTTCGAGAATATTCGCTAAGAACGAAAAATGATAATGTTAATTATGAGTACGATGCTAAACAATGATTATTTGGAAATATTAAGAGCTCAAGTGTGTAATTTGTCGCTTTTTCTCCCATAAGCTTCTAACCTGATTAATATACGTGCTAATTTTGGAGAATTAAACTTAAATCAACAATTTTTATGTAGTATATAGCAAAATTTTTAGCCTTAGTTCAAATTTATACTTGAATTTTTCAAAAAGAAGTCTTCTCTATATATAAAAAAATGAATGATGATATGTTGAAATATGAAAAAATATAATAAATATGAACTGTGGGCTGATAAAAGTTTGCTGTTTCTTGCCGGGTCACAACCGATGTTACAGCCTTCTAAAGAAAGCCCATAGTAAGAATAAAAATCCGAGATTGATAAAAGTTTGATGTATCTTGCCAGCTCACAACCGATGTTGCAGCCTTCTACAAGGTTGAGGGTTACAATTGCATCAATGTTTAATATTTAAGTGTGAATTAATAAATAGATCTTTTTTTGTTAAATTCAAATATGCTTTTGAACTTTGACTATTCTATTTTATAAGCTATGTGTATACAAGAAACCTGAATACGTTAAAAACTAAGAGTTTCTTAAAACCAAAGTCTCGTTGAGTCCCGATTCTGTCTTAGTGCGTGTCAAAAGTTCTGGTCACTTAGCCGTGAGGTTGGGACTGTTGACGATACGAAAAGTCGATAAATGGGATGATCTCAGCTTCAACTCATTATTATCGGGGTGGAACGTTATTGAAAAAAAGCATAGAAATTTTGACATAAACGTTGATCCATGGTTGAAATTCAAAATAGCACATTCACCTAAGATATAATAATTGTCGGGAGTGAAAAGTTCACAAGTTGCAAATATGAGTAGTGTTAGCATCTTAACTGATATTTAACTATGATTTCGTTTTAAGCTTGGTTTGGAGCGAGTGAAAAGTCGAGAACGATGAATTTATCCTTTTTGGGGCATTCTCGGATCGAAATGCATCTTGTTCTATGATCCCAAATGAAAATAACGAAAGTCAAATAAGTTAGTTAGTTGCTTAATATGAAAAGTACAAAAAAATGAGAAAAAAGGAAAAATACAAAAATATTAGTGGTAGTTAGTATAAATATTTAAAAATGGTAAAAACAGGGCTTGTTGAAGCTATTGATTTCTTTGATTCCCCTCGATGAACGCTTAGCTACTTTTCGAGGTTATTAGTCGAGGGGGATCAAGATTCTTAGTTTTCCTAAGTGCTTACTTGTAGCATTGCGTGAGGATACGCAATAGTTTAGTATGGGGGATTTTTGTATGCGTTCAATTACACATACCTTCTACCTAATAAATCGACCCTAAACGACAAAAAACGCACAAAAAATTCTATAAATATGCTTGTTTTTGTGTTTGTACTGTGCAGGTACCGGATATTCACTAAAAGACAAAAACGAAGCAAAATCGGACAAAACCGAGAGCGGAATTGAAAAGAGCGTGAAAAACTGAGGCCAAAGGTGCAAAAGGATTGAAAACAGAGCTTAAACGGACATTTCCGGATCGACTCGACAACGTTTGTGCATTTAATGAAGTCAAGGCGAAGTCAAAGTCAACACCGGGATACGGCTTTGGAAAGGGCATCGAAAACCGAACCCAAAAACCTAAAAAGTCAAAGTGGGCCCACCCGTACCCACCTAGTGGGCCCAAGTCAGCCCACTTACCTATTAATCCTTTTTAAACCTTTATAAAAAGCCCATTTCTTTTAATTAAAATCCAAACGGGCCCAATTCATATAACTAGCCTAAAGCCCAAACTGCCATAAACCCAATACCCCTTTTTAAAACCGTTAACCCCTTAACCCTTTAACCCTTTACACTGTTAGTCCTTCAAAGACTAAAAATGTTATTCTAAAAAGACTAACGGTGCAATAACCAACTAAACTTCAAGGGCCAACTATGCATCTCCACAAGGATGTGTACTGCAATACCATAACACACTTTGAGGGGCCAATGTTGTCTAACTCCCAAACTTCAAAACAAAATACCCTACACCCAATTTTACCCGCCATTTACTGTACTTCTCCTACACACACAATTCATGTGTGTTTTACCTGCAACATAAGACAAATCCTTCACCCCACTCCAAAACATCACTCTCCATCAACCCTACCCCCACACGGACTCACATCCACCCTGGCAATCCCTAAAATTTCTATTAGGCAGAGAAAGAAGACAAGTGAATGAAGGGTTGAGATTTGAGAAACGGGCCCAATCTGCCAAAAGGAAAGCCCAATTCCCTTAACCCCCGTTAAGCCCAAGACCCCTAACCTATATAGCCTGTTAATCCACAAATGACTATTTATGCAATAACACTTATAACCCTGAGGGGCCATTTCTGCCTAAGTCCCTAAATACTTTCACCACAAGGACTTGAAATGAAAACAACACATATAACTTGGGGGACTGGTTTTGCCAATATCCCAAAACCTTTTACTCAGTTAAACTCCAAACACCCTTTCCCGCCTAAAAAACCCAAGTACTGTTCACCATCTATGACATCTCCTCGTTTACTGTTCCACCACAACAAAACTGTCATTTTCCACTTCACCCTACCTCACTAACAACCATAGACAGCATGGCGATCCTAAACCCATCCATTAGGCAAGAGAAAACGACAACAATCAAGGGCCAAGATTGATTTGATTGGGCACCAAGCAAAATTGAATGGACAAGATGATTTTGAGCTCTCTCCTCACAAATAAAATACAACAAACACAGCAAGCGATGAGTCAAGCATTAGGGTTTTAGTATAAATACCTTAGTATAGCTTATTTGTAAAGGGGGGGGTTGAATTTTTGTAAAAGCAACAAGTTGTAATATTAAAATTTTGTACCATTTTCAATATTGCAATTTAAGTTTTCTGTCATTTCATTTCTTGTCATTTAAATTATTGCATTTAAATTTCTGTTATTTTTAAGCTTTCTTTAAAATAGTGTCTTTTACTTATTTGTATTTAAAAATTCTGCTGTTTAAGCTTATTGTCCTTGTTTCATGTTATTGTGCTATTTCTTTAAGTTTTCCTTTAAAACTGCCTTATTTGCCATCCAACTGCTTATTTCTTGCTTTGCTTGTTTGACTGCTTAATTTTTTGTGTGCTTTGCTTGTTTCTGCTTATCTATGTCTGCTATTCATTTGTCTTTGATTACTTTTGCTTAAAACCCTTTTACTCAGTCTAATTCAAAATGATAAAGGGGTGTTTGGGACAAAGGGTGAAAATGGGTCAAAGTTGTTAAAAAACATTTTGGGGTCATTTGATGAGCTTTGACAAGCATTTGTAAGCTGTTTTTGGTCTGTTTTTAAAAGCGTTAGGGTTTAAAAGTTGTTTTTTTAGTATCCCAAAAAGGCTATTTGAAACTGTTTTGGCAAAAATAGTTTCCCTAGCTTATTTGGTTAAGTTCCTTAAAAACAGCTTTTGATTCTCATTTTTGAATCCTTTTTATGTGTCAAGAACAATGAGTTAAGTGTCTTTTGGTTCACTTGCATTTTGTTTTACAATATGTCAAAATTTTTAGTGTCTTTCTTGGTTAAAAATTTGCCCTTTTTCAATTCAAATTCTCAGATAGCAAAACTCATTTTCAGCTTTTAAAAAATTTGAGTACAAGCTCATTAGGATCTTGTCTCAAACTGTTTTTACTTGTCTTACCTTTTTGAGCTCATTTAGTTGCTTATTTCATGGCCTACTTGTAGCCTCTAAAAAATCAAAAAAGTTGCCCTGGTGCAATCAACCTCTTTTCCCATCATTTTTCCTAGCTTATTTCTATATCTTTGATATTTTTGCTTTCCTACAAAACCCATAAGCTGTTATTTAAGCTAGTTCAAGTCCCAAGTCCATAGGTCCCTCTAAGTGGCTTAAAATTAAGCCAAATAGGTGTCCCTTAAGCTGCCCTGCACCAGCTTAGCCCTTGTTGCTTATTTGAGTTTTCTTGCTTTCTAGGCTGTTTACTTTGCTTATTTGTGTTTGCATTTGCTTATTAAGTAGTTTAGCCCTTCTGTGGTTGCTTATTTAGTTTAGACCCTAGCTTATTTAGCCATAGGACTAGCAACAGTTAGCTTATTTTAACCTTAGAGTAAAATAGCATTTCTGTCCTTTTTCTTAGCTATAACTGGCTTATTGGCTTTATCCTTTGTGCTTATTTTTACTTAGAATAGCTTCTTAGGTTTAGTAGTTTAACTGTGTGCTTATTTAGTTGTTAGCATTTGCTTATTTGTCCACCAAATAGGCCCAACAGTTAGCTCATTTAAGACCTTAGTATAAAAAAGCTCACCTTCAACTTTTTGATTGCTTATTTTCCTGCTTATTTTTAAGTTACAAAAAAGTTTCCTTTTTTAAAATTGCTTAATCTTTCATAATTTATAAGTTTAAAAAAAAAAGAAAAAAAAAGTTTTATCAAAAAGGAAGATGCCCAGGCTCGAACCCTGGACCTCCCCCTTTGCACACACGACACACCACAAACACACACTAACCACTTTGCTACAATAGCTCATCCATTCAAAGTTTGCACCATTTAATCTTTATAGTCATTTTGTCCTATTTAGCTTATAAGCATGAATTGCTTATTTCTGGCTTATTTTTAAGCCAACTTTTAGCCATTTTATTTTTCTTGTATTCAGCACTCTGTCAGCTACTTTTCTGTATTTTTTGGGATTTTTCCAAATTCATTTGCTATTTTTAATCTTTTATTTAGTTTAAAATCGTTTTTAATTCATAAAAAATTATAAAAAAGTCAAAAAAATATAATTCTTTTTTTCAAAATTTTCTTTTATCATATAGTACTTAGGAAAAATAGATTTGCTCTCATAGGGTTGTTTTTGCAAAATTTCATTTTTTAAAGAGCGGGTTTCGAACCCCGTTCTCGTTTTCTTCGTTTTTCAACTTTAGAAGCTCCCGTTTTAGAATTTTCTTTAATTTTTCTTTTAATTTAGTTATTTTAGAATAGAAAAACTTTAAAACATCATTTAGGGTTTAGTTTTTGATAATTTAGTTTTCTTTAACTCGCGTTTTTACTTTCCCGTCTAAGTTTTAGGTTTAAATCATTCTAGCTTTCGTTCTTAGGTTTTCCTTAATTGTTTTTGCATTTTAATTAGAAAAACCAAGTCCAAATCTTTTTTTTATTCAAACATCAAATATCAAACCGACTTTCGACTTTCCAATTCACTCCTCGTTGGGACTACGACCCGGGAACATCATATACTACTTCCGGTTTCATTGATTTTGTGGATTTTGTATATATTTATATATTTATAAAGGGTTAATAAACCAAAAATCATTAGACCATCCTACTGTCGTTATAGTAAAGAAGCTTAAAGCAATCATCCAGAAGGATGAGCTTACAATAGCAGATCTTGAAGGTGTAGGACTAGAAAACTAAAACAGCAGTACCAGAATGATGTAGAACTTGAATACCATGTTAGTCAATGCAAAGCAGCAGTGTTAACAGAAGCGAAGTGGAACAGTGATGAAGATTATGTGTTAAAACCAAGAACATTTAAATGACACATGTTCAAATATACAAAACCACATGCTTTTTCTATAACAATGATTTCTACTACCTTGTGTGTCTCAGCATGGAAGAGAAGTATACTACTTCTATCACCAAGCATTATGCTGCTAGATACTACAAACAAGGTATAAAGGACATGATCCCTGATAGATGGTGCAAAGAAACTCATCGTTACATCTTTGAAGCCCTTAATGGTATTCACCATTAGGATGGTGACAAAATTGACTTCTTCAAAGCAGAAATGAGTACTTGAACTGAAGGAAGCGTCTAATAAGATTTAAGGATCAAATCAGTTGTTCGTGTAGTAGTAAAGAAGAAATAGGGTTATGGCTTTCTAACATCAATTGTAGTCAGGAGATCTGATTATAAAGAGTATGAATTCAGCTATGCAAATCTTCCTAGACTGAACTTAAACGATGTTGAAGATATGTATTTGCTCCAAGTCTAAGATAAACTTCACCATCTCCTATTGGAATTTGTAAAAGACTTCAACAATGCACTTCTCCTATTCATCAAAAGAGTCTTGATACAAAACATGATTGAAGATATTCAGCTAGGAGTGGAAAGTTTTCAGCAAACTCTCAACTTTACCAAACCTATGATGTTGTTTGAAGGATTCGACCAAAAGATACTATTTATAATATCTGGAACACATAAAGGAGTTGTGTATCTTAACCAACACAATATCAAATCCTTTATGAAGCTAAGTGAAGTGAAAAAGTTATGTGATGGTACTCTCAACAAGATTCGTAAAAATCTAATTTATATGGTGAAAAAGAACAAGCTGGGCACTAGTAACAAATGGTTGAAGGGAAGAGACTAGACTGACATGGATGTCAAGAAATCAAACGAGATGGTTGACAAGATTGACAAGGTATTCAAGTGCAGAGAGCAGCTTAGAAGGCTTGAGGAGTATGTTGGAGGAAGACCTAAGACTGTTAATCCCCATACTTTTGTAAGGCTTGTGTAATCACCCCTTAGAGGGAGATTGTTAGAAACACAAAAAGTGTTGATTACAAGGACAATTTATCTAGTTTATAATGTGTAGGGATTAACTAGTGCAAATAGAGAAGGACTATTATGTAATATGTAACATCCCTTAATTGATTCCTAGTCCCTCCTCCCTTACTATATAAGGAGGGCTAAGGAAGGGTTAATGGGTGGTGATTCTTCTATTTCTAATCTAATATTTTTTTCTTTCTCTCCTCCTCTCCTCCCTCTAATCGTCACCCATGCCACATCTCTTTCTCTAGGCATTACTTTCTCTCTCTATATTTCTAGTGTAGTATTTTGTATGATAAATTGATCTTGTATCATATACGAAGAATGCGTTATGGATTTATTGGATAAGAGGTAACGATGAAGAGGTATTAACCGATGAGGAACTATTTGATCTTAAAGGAGAAATTTTGAGTGAAGGAGATAAAATTGCTGAAATCTTTAGGATAGAAACTGACATATTCGACTTTGAGACACCTCTGTGTGAAGCATTCAAAGAATTTAATTATCTCCTTAAGATTGATGTCGTTGTATTCACTAAAGATATACCTGGATTTAAGACGTATGAATAATACAAAGATGAGTAGATCTATCAATGGAACAATGGAATACCAGGGGTTTCTGAAAAGCCATGGTCGCAAAATAGAGAACCAATCGATGATATAGATCATGTTTGCAAGCCAATTCATTTCAAAAGTGGACATACCCAATGGCCCACCTGTAATTGGAAAGAAGAAGGGTGTTGCAATAGAGGAGATTTACCAGCAATAATTCGGATTGGTAGCAATATCCATTTTCAAGATTACGAATGGTATGAAGGACTTAAAGATGGGGAATTAAAAGAGGAAGCTTTAAAGGAAAAAGCCATCTTAGAAGGATTATGGGGCCATAAAAATAAAAAAGGAATGGATTTGTGCGCATGGTTAAAAAAATGCTTCAGAAATTATCATAAACTTGATCACAAATTACTAACAATGTTACAAAAATGTTGGTGTAGAATTAAGGATGAAGAAGAATCAAGTGACGACGCTTGGAGCCATTATTCACCCATTGATGAATGGAAAGATTATGAGCATATAAATTACATTGAAACCAATGTCAATTCTAATCAGAACACTTACAATAATGTTTGTCAAGTATTTATGGATCACGCATGAATAACTAATGATGATGCAGATCAAGCGGATCAAGGATGGTTTGACAATCATGAGCCTATGGAAGATAACGATGATGACATCGGGGATTTAGAAAACTACTTGGTTCGGAATGACGGCCCTTACTATGTTGATAAAAAAGATGAAAGATCCAAGGAAAGGAGGTACAAGCTACTTGGAATTTCTTACATGAAACCGCCAACATGAAAATCTGAAAAGTTCGAGGTAATTAAATATTCTCGTTCGGACCAGTGGAGGAATATGTCGCTATCATGGAATATGAATATGACATTTGGATCCGAACCGAAGAAAACGTGTCTCAAGTCTATCATGATAGAAAGTTAGAAAAAAAGAAGGAATAAGTCTAACTTAAAGACTTTTCTGTAAACAAAAGTGCTTGCCGGGAGACAACCCAGAATGCATTTTCAATTTTTTTATCTAGTCTGTCTTCTTAGATTATCGATACGGCGTAGCCAATTCAATAGATACGGCGTATTGATCCAACCTGGACTTTATCCATTTTATTTTATGCACTTTAAAACATTATCGTTAGACTTGTCGATACGGCGTATTCATAACTATGAATACAACATAATTGCCGATAGTCCTTGGGTTAGTCCTATCCACTGTGTACCCAAGAAAGGTGGTATTACAGTTGTCACCAACGAAAATGATGAACTTGTTCCAACCAGAACCATTACAGGCTGGCGAATATGCATCGATTATCGTAAACTCAATGAAGCAACCGCAAAAGATCATTTTCCCCTTACCATTTATAGATCAAATGCTAGAAAGACCTCGTCAGGGAAAGAGTATTTTTGTCTTCCTCGATGTTTTTTTCTTGGGTAATTTTCGAACTTCCTATCGATCCTATATGATCAAGAAAAAAAACAACATTCCCATGTCCTTACTGGAGCCCATAAAATACGCTTATAGGCGAATGCCTTTCGTAGCTATGTAATGCTCTGCCATACATTTCAAAGGTGTAAGTTGCAATCTTTCACGATATGATCGAAGAATCAATCGAAGTATTCATGGACGATTTCTTCGTCTTTGGAAACTCTTTCGACACATGCCTAAACATCATTGATAAAATGCTCCAACGTTGTAATGACGCCCATCTCGTCTTAAACTGGGTAAAATGTCATTTCATGGTCAAAGAAGGAATTGTGCTCGGACACAAGGGTCCTATGCAAGGACTTGAAGTCGACAAAGAAAAAATCGATGTAATCTTAAAACTTCCACCAACCCCCTTACTATACAAGGTGTGTTAGAAGCTTTCTCAGACATGCCGGTTTCTACCGAGGTTTCTTTAAAGACTTCTCGAAAATTGCTCGACCTATAACTAAACTACTCAAAAAAGATACTCCATTTGAATTCAACGTTGAATGTCCAAAAGCTTTTGAATCGTGAAAGAGAAACTTCACAATGTGCACCTGTGATCATAAGCGCCCGAACTGAATCTTCCATTTGAACGTTATGTGTGATATGCAAGTATTTCGCTGTAGCGCCATTTTAGTTCAAAAAGATGGGCAACAAAACCTTAATTCTACGCTCAACAAAAATACACCGTAACCGAGAAAGAACATATGGCTGTATTTTTTGCATTCGAAAAATTCAGATCCTATCTAATCTCTCAAAATATTGTCATAAACGATCATTTAGCTCTAAGGCACTTATTCAAAAAGCAAGATGCTAAACCACGCCTTATTCGATGGATCTTACTTCTACAAGAATTCGACATAGAAATCAAAGATAGAAAAGGTACCAAAAATTTTGCAGCCGATCACTTATCCCGACTTGAAAACAATGAGACACGCGATGATAGTGAAGTCGATGATAACTTTCCCAGAGAAACTCTTATGAAAATCAACACCAAAGACGAACCGTGGTTCGCAGACTTTGCAAACTACCTAGTCGGTAATATTATACCAAAAGGGACGACATATCAACAAAAGAGTAAATTTTTCTCTCTGACCTCAAACACTACTTTTTTGGGAGGAACCATACTATTTTAAAGTATGTTCCATGTATGATCAGACGTTGTATATCTAAATTAGAAACTCGAACCATTTTAGATAAATGTCACCACGGACCAACATGTAGACATTATGGACCCAACATAACTGCTAAAAAAGTCCTTGATTTATGATTTTACTGGCCAACAATCATCAAAGAAGCTCATACTCTAGTTCGCTTATGTGAAGCATGCCAAAAGGCCAGAAATATATCAAAACGTGATGAGATACCCTTGAACAACATTCAAGTATGTGAAATTTTTGACATATGGGGTATCGACTTTATGGGACCGTTCCCAAAATCATTTAAGTTTGAATACATTCTAGTCGTCGTAGATTACGTATCTAAATGGGCCGAAGCTTAAGCTTTACCAACCAATGACACCCGAGTAGTGATCACCTTTCTGAAGAAGCTATTTTGCCGTTTTGGAATGCCCAAAGCTCTAATCACTGACCGAGGTACCCACTTCTGTAACAAAATAATGGAAAAAAACCATTAAAAGATATGGAGTTAACCACCATTTCTCTACATCTTATCACCCTCAAACTAGTGGTCAAGTTGAAAACACGAACATGACTCTTAAAATAATTCTTGAAAAAACTGTTAAAGACAATCCTGCTATTTGATCAAGAAAACTTGATGATGCTCTGTGGGCTTTTCGTACAGCCTACAAAACACCTACCGGTACCACACCATACAAACTAATATATGGAAAGAATTGTCATTTACCATTTGAAATTGAAACACCAAGCATACTGGGCATTGAAGAATTGCAAGCCCAGATTTAATCGCTATGCTAGGGATCAGAAGAAGAATGGTTCCAAATTACAACGAGTTATACAACTTAGATACCAAGCATATGAAAACTCTCGTCTATACAAGGAAAGAACCAAAGTCTGGCATGACAGAAAATTAAGAATGAGAAAGGAATTCAAGCAAGGAAACAAAGTCAGATCCTGATGGTTGGGACCTTATGTAGTGAAACATCAATACCATCCAGATATTTAAACATTATGAAAAAAGAAAAAAGACTTTCATAAGTCAATTGTCCCCACCAAGACTCAAAAACTCATATCACGAAGAAGATAATGACCCAAGGGAAGCAGCCACTCCCTTTTTCCCAAACAAATGACCCCCAAAATACGAGTCTAGCTAACGACTCTCTTAAAAATTAATCGCTTCTCGGGAGGCAACCCGTGCTTTAACTTAAGTGTGGAGGAATTCCTCCTCCATTCTTCTACTAATATCTTTTATCTATTTTTATTTAAATCAACAAAAATATTTCTCTTTTTGTGTGCTTTTGTATTTTACTCTTAAGCAGGTACTCTAATCTTAAAAGATATGGAAAAATTACGACGTATGCGTCAAGATTAGCTTATAGCTATGCATTTCTCTATGCCCCGGGAAGTACCGTTTTCCCTTAATTTTCTTTATTTTATCTCTATTACCAATTATCACATTGTGGGCAATGTTCAACTTAAGTGTGGAGGGGGGCCAAATAGGAAAAATTAATTATATCCCTCTATGTTTGCCCTATTAAAAATTTTCTAACTAATATTTTATTATATGTTTTGAAATTAAAAAAGCTCTTTAGTAAGAGCAAGTCCAATCTAGATTTGACATTATAGACTAGCACAACACCTCATCCACAAAAATGTGAGAAATCTTAAGCCCTTAAAAAATATTGGGTAACCGCCTTGGTACCTAAATAAATGATGCCTTTAGCTTTGTTCGAGTTAAAGGTTTGGATTGCATCATATGTGCCTATTCCGTCGTTACGGATGTTTATGTATGGTCTTTGTCACCTTTTCAGTAACATATGGTATTGGTTAAAAATTATATTGGAGTGTGCCGTAATTTAGAAGCTCAATAACATGTGCTTAATCATCATTTTTACTAGACGAGCCTATCACATGAAATGTATCCTCGCAAGCGGCTCCTTTTAATGCCATGTTGCTGCCTGAAAAATCTGAAAGTTGAATAAGAACGAGTCCTTGCTAAGCCTAATGGTAAAAAAAAGTTCCTTTGTGAGTTATAATATTCAAAAGAAATAATGGCTTATGTTTTGGCGCATGAAGATTGGATCCTCTCTAGTACTAAAGTTCCGCCCTTCGGTTAGGTTTATGTGCAAAGTACAAGCCTATATGAAGATGTCTAGATTATGTCTGATGCAAATGAGTGTTCTTCACAAAAACATATTTAAACCCTATCTGGGTGGCTGAGTGAATTTAAAATCAAACACTATCCTTTGTGAGGTGCTATGTTATATGTCTATGGCCTAAAAGTTATCTAATAGGCAAACTCCTCCCACCCCCCCCCTTAAAAACTAAATTTTTCTCCACTCACACAAATGATTTTATTTTTTCGCTTGTCAATTGCTTGAAGGGCAAGCAATAACTAAGTTGGAGGGATTTGATAACGTCCAAATTATACAATGTTTTCTATGGTGTAATTTAGGTGTATTATTATCATTTCTCGTAACTATTCGATACGTAATAAACTTGAAATGTCTTAAAGGATCCTTGAAGACTCTAGAGACCCAAGCTCATGAATCTATACACTTTGGGAGACGAATACAAGAAAAGAAAAGATTTCTAGCCAAAGATCAGAAGTCCGCCGCACTTGCTACATTGTGCGCCGCACTTTCATTGGTGAACCAAACACCGTCGCCACTCATACCTTTATATAGCGCCGCACTTTTCCCAAAGTGCCAGCACTTTTTCCCTAAAAACCAGCCGCACATTTCAGCCAAAATTTAGCCTAAAATAAGGACGAATTGCATCTCAATCATCCAAGTCTCTCTATTTTCTCCATTCTTTCTTCATCAATCATCTCTCACACACACATATTTCCCTCCTCTTACCAAAAACCCCAAGAAACACCTCCTAAGTTGAAAAGAAAGATCTAACGATCAAGAACGAAGAGTTTTCCCTAAATAGAAAATGAAATAATGGAAGTTTGTGTAAAATCTACTTTTGTTATAACTCCTTAGTCCTTGAGATGCTAATTATCTCATGACTATCGGTGAGTATTATATAATGAATAAGTATGTTTTTGTGTATGATTTGATCGTTTTATAATGCTAAGCTTATGGTGTGCAAACCTATTAAAATCCTTATCTTATCCCTTTTGCTTAACAACTTAGATTATTAATAATCATATCGGTATAGGTTCGAAGACCCGTTATGATCTATGTGGTTTTAAAGATTTGTCTATGGTCTTTAACGTCTATGCTGAGAAATCCACTTTCATAAATTAATAAACAAAATAAGCTTTGATATAATAATAAATGGACTATTTGAGTGACACATTTGGTCTAGTTAACTAAATATAAGTCTTAAGTTAATCAAGTTAGTTCGTAAACGTTTTAAAGACAAGAAAACATTTATAAAATTAAAGTCCCATCTTCGCGGGTCAAATCCAGTTCCAACACTAATGAATTATTCTTCAACAATCTGAGTAATCATCTTTAATATCATTGATAAAACTAAAGAGTTATATTTCAAAAATGTTAAAGTCCTATTAATTTCTGATTATTCGAAACACTACTCTAAATCCTATGGACGACCTGGTCTTAAACCAAAAAGATTATACTGCATACGTAGTGTTATACTTTTAACCCGTGTGTTTCCATATAATTGTCTAATTTCAGTCTTATAAATTTAAAAGCTTTTAAAAACACATCAACTTTTTAAGTTCAAAGTAACTGCGCGACGAAACGTTAAGAATCTTTGGCGACGCTGTACTTCCTCGGTCCAGTCAGGATATAACCCAAACACCCAAACTCACTCTTCCTTCACAAATTTTTCAACCCATAAAAAAAAGAGAAAAAAAACACACGAATTCATACATCATCATAGCTAAATCTTGAAACTCATCACAATCGGTAATTAACTCCATCCATTTCGTCTTTAATCTCTCTTCTATGTTGATCTAATCCCTAGGTTATCAATTTCGATTAAGATTCCCAATTGCCAAACCCTAGAATAAGTTATCAAATTGGGGGTACTTTTGCACGAATCCAAGTAGTTAATCTTTGATTTTTATAATAGATCGTCCAATCTTAATACACTATCAAAACCAATTTAGATTTGGGTAAAAGAACCTCCATTTTTTCAAGCAAACCTATTTGGGTTCTGATCTTAAAGGGGTGTTTGGCAATGGGTTTATCGGAAAATTACTTAGATTTCCCGTGTAAGCTGATTTTTAAAACAAAATCCCGTAGCGACGGCGTTAGAAAAATCCAGGACGTCGTTTGGGAAGACACGATCAACTATCAATGAAATAACACTCGAATCTCGATGCCGCTTTGTATTTTAGGCTTGAAATACGCAATGAGCAAGGCGTGCTAGGACTGGAAAAAGGCACTAGGGACAAACTGCCATCTAGCTCCCAAGAGCCTACTATTAAAGGCAAAGTTTGTAAATTTGGAGTTTTTGACAATGACACCCACCAAGGCTACTATGATACTTTCTCGAGGCACCCAATTCATCCAGAAAGTGTCATTGACTGGGCCTTCCTTACCACTCATGGTCTCGCTAAAAACATATTTGATAGCATCAACACCAATGCCCTTACTGACCTTAATGGGCAAACCATTTTAAATGGATGAACTAAGTCTGCCAAGAGCTATGTGCGGAATTCATTTGCCTCTTTCAATTCAGCTCTGTTTGCTTGTATAGGTATGATCCCAATTTTTGAGGTATTTTGTTTTGTTTAGGAGGAAACCAATGGAAGATGTCACTTTTTGGATTTTTGGATGATGGATGATTGTAGTTCTGAAGGAGCAGTCTATGGTTATCTAGCACGATGAATGGGTTGCCGTAGAGAAGAAACTAATAAAGGATAGAGCAATGTTGAAAGCGTAATTTCTGGCTATAAACATTGGTAATTATTGATTTTGTTATAAAGAGGAATGGCAATAAAAAAGGTATTGAGATCCGAGGATAAAATATCTCATCGATGCAGAATCGCAACCACCATATCAGTAGGAAGGAATCTCTAATAACCACCACGCTAGATCTATTCTTCCTCTAAATTGCAATTCGTCGCGAAGGGTCACTAGTAACATTCCCTACTGGTTGGCTCGTTTATCTAAGAAAAGGTTAAGGAGAAAGGATCTTGCTTGTTGGTGGTTATGTTTTGTGACCAAGATCGCTAAGTCTTTTGGGTTATTGAGCAAATTGATGATAGATGCATTGAGTGTTTGAGCCTCGGGAACATGTTATGAAAAAGAATTCTTAATTGCTCATAGGGAATATGATGGATCTTGGTACAGGGACGTGAATGTTTGCTCGCAACACGTTAGGTCAGGTGGAAAATGTGAGTTCGAAGTAGGCAGCAAATGAGGAGCTGCTGGTTTCTCGCCCGAGGTGTATCGAAACATGAGCCAGGCGATTGGAAGATTCGCCAAACCGTGGATGGACCAACAGGATGAGCGTTGGAAGGCAACTTTTTTTTTTAATACATGGATGGAACATAGGAAGAGCAAGCTAACTGTATGTAATAATCACATAGAGTCTGCCATTTCCTGTACTTGTTCCACCCAACGACAACCTTGGACCCACCCCCCATCTTCAACGACCGCCATTTCTCGGCATGAGGCCGACTACCCCTCTTTTAGGTTACACTGGCCGCATGCCGCCGGGTTATGACTACCGATTTGGCCCTGCTCCTCTTGGTGGCTCTGAGTGATTGTGTTTGTTTAGTTTCAGTAATCTTTATTATCTCCAATATTTAAAACTATTATGGTCTATAATAGTTTTTAGGATTTTGGATTTTTGTTATTTGAATGCAATCGTAATTATAGAGGTAAATTTACGTGGGGCTGCTTAAGGCATGATAAAAGTGACCTCAATGTAGTAAAAAGAATCGAGTTCAACTTGGTTCCCACTCCGAGCATATTCCATACGTCTCCTAGCTGAAAATAAGAAAGAACACTGTAGCTCGCCCCGGGAGTGAGAGTCCAGGACCCAACTCCGTCGTGGAGAGTAAGTACAATATGGTGATATAAATGACGAAGAAATATAAAGTAATGGCCCAGGAAAGGTTTTTGTGTCACCCCTCCGTCTCAAGGAAAATGAGTTCCTCCCTTTATACCAATTGGGATTTGCTACAAGACAAAACTGTGAGGGCTCTCTCTTGGTACAACTTGGCGGCTACGTGTCCCTTCAAGGAAATGGTCCTTCACAAGGAATTGTACATTTGGTTTGAATATCCTTGATCTTGCTGCATTAAACCGGAGTTAATAAATACAACCTATATGTCCATTCGAGAACAGCTTCTCCGAAATCTTATTGTGACTTCGGGGCTGTAACCTGAGTTGTCCCTTTCGACCAGTCAGCATCACTGGGACGATTTGATAGTTTAAGCCCGTGTTTGTATAGGCAGAAGCATCTAAGCCAGTTTTATCCTTTGGATGTTCTGAGGGAGACTATACCTCATCATGTACCCCCAGTCTAGTATTTGCCAAGCTAGCTTGTCAGTGCTAGACTTCAATGTGCCGTTATGTTATTAATGTGGTTCTGCTTTTGGCAGATGGGATGGCTTGTTTTTTGTCCACATATTTTCTTTCCAACGTGTCATGTGATAACTTTCCAACCGCCGCGCCCTTTCCTTCTTTCCCTATAAATAGCAGCCTCCTTTTTACTTTTCGCTTTATCCTTGCTATAGTAAAAAAACAACTAGTTTTCAGAGCTATCATTTTTGTTTTTTTGTCGCTGCTTACTTTGCTCCTAGACTATCCCTTTTCCTAAGTTACCTCTATCATTCCTTATTACCTTTTCAATTATGGCTAAAAAGGATATGGATCTGTACCATTCTCGACTCACCCAAGATGATCTGAATGATTTAATCATTAAATATAAGATTCTTTGCGATCTTCACCCCTGGCTGCCCTCTGAAGAATTTGTGATGTCCGAGCTTCCGGACGATGCCATTGGTATTTATCATCGGATGTTTGATTTTTCTGGTGTTCGAATTCCTTTTTCATCGTTACCATCTAGCCCTCATCAAACAATACATGGGGGACAGGGTACAACTTCTCACATTGGGACTTGTTGGTCTTATAAGTCATTACCTTCGAAGGTGTTGTTTCGGTCTTTACAGATAGAGCCGACGGTGAACTTGTTTAGGGTTTTCCAGACTTTGTTCAAACAAGGTGATTGTGTTTCATTTTGCCAAGCGTCGTGGCCCCATCTATGTCTGTAATCTTGCATGAATCCATTAGAAGAGTGGTCTTCTTATTTATTGTTCAGCGGGTTTTATTTGTTTTCCTTTCTAATGCTATGGTTGGAGACATCCGGATGTAGCTATGACGATCCAAGACTGATGGCTGGGTATCTTTTAACATGGCTAATGTGCGCCATCTGAGCGCTCATGTTGTAAAGCTGAGGGATATGCTTGAGGGTGTATTAGTTTTATCTGGGTTGAGTTGAGTTTAGAAGAGTCGTATCTGTGATTCGGTGCTTCGAGGTGCTGATGGAAATGGTGCGTGGGGTGGCTTGAACTGTTTATGTTATATCTTTTGGCTTCTGTTGCTTGCATTTATTGTTGTTTTTCTTTTTTTTTCAGTTTTGGGCATTCACGATTTTCTCTGCCTTCCTGAGTGGACCGGTGTTGAGGTCCAAGAGGAGCCCCATTTGGATGTTAGGCCAACCCTTCAAAGGCTTCCCTTTTATTGCACTCCTCCTGCTGAGACCGATGCTGTTATTCCTAAACCTACTCTGGAGGATCTTGCTGTTGGTACCCCTAGTTCCAAGATTGTTGCTAAGGCTGAAGCTTCTCAGAAGTGAAATGCCTCTACTTCTGGTGCCGCTTCAAGCCATGTTGCTAAGCGTACTAGGTCTGCCTTGGCTAATCGTCCGGTAGTACTACTCGGCCTAGTTTGTTTGTAGGTGACTCTGATGATGAGAGTAATGGTGATGATGATGCTTGTGTTGAGATTCTGTTGGTTACCCCTCTTCGTTCTGTTGCTGTGATCCATCCTTTAGGGAACCAGGGTTGAAGCTCCGCTGCTCCTGCTGCTGAAGGCTCTAACACCCGAGGTAATTATTTTTGATTTCTAAATTTTTCTTCCATGTCTTCTTTTTTTTTCTTATTGTGTTTTTATTTTACAGATTCTCGGGTAATGTATTATGTTTAATGATGCTGTCTGCACCCCTGGTGTGTAAGTCATCGAATTGTCCATCGACGTGAGTCTCCCTCATTTAGGGATGTTTCCGGTGGTGCTATTCATACGGACTTCTTCCCCTTTTCCACTTGTCCTTATTATGCCACTTATCCTAAGGATGGTGTTGCTGGGAACTATGAGTTTACTCGAGAGGAGTGGGATGCCCCATACTAACCTACTTTCAGAGTTCTAACAAAGGAGGTTTTTAAGGATCCTGATGTTTGTAAGACTATTGTTGATCAGTTTTCCACTCCAGGAGAGATGGTCCGTGTTGAGAGTTTATCTGATATACCTTGACAGCAAGATGATTGAGTTGCACTGTATGATAATGTCGCATGGGGTTAGTCTTCTTGCTCCTATCCATGGTTGAATCAATCCACATCATGAGTTCGTGTTTATCCAAACAATTCCAAGCCTAAGGTTATTAGAGAGAGAATGGTTCTAGCTTTGACTGTGTTGGAACTTCAAGTTTCTACATTGAAGAAGAAGGTTTCTGGACTTAATGATAAGCTTGCTACCTCTGATGCTTCTTTTTCCAAGTCCAAGGCCAAGGGGAAGGAGAGAAAGAAAAGATTAAGTCCCTTACTAAAAGTCTAGATAATTTGCATTCTGAGGTGGCTCGTCTTTCCGCCGCTCTTAATCAAGCTAACTATTCTGAAAGCTAAAAAGGTGAGGAGATACTGCGGTTGAAGCTACTTCCTCCAGAATTTCTTCCTTCTTCTGGGGCCCAATTCTATAGGGTTTCGTCCGGAAGTTTCTGGCCTTGATGAGTTTATAGAGTTCAAGGTGAACTCTGCCTTTGCTGGCCAGTGCTAGATATGAGCGTGGATTGAGTATGCATTGGACTAAGGATTGATATTGTTGTTGAGCTGAAGAATATGTTAATTCATCGCCTGTGCACAGGAAGGCTTGTTGAAGCCATCATCCCTTGTTGCTTAAACTGATAATGCCTATCTTAACAAGATTCTAAGCATGCGACTTGAACCTCTATCGTGTATCCTTCGCTTGAATTTGATAAATTGGCTTTGCCGGAACCACGTCCCCACTCTAAGTGATACTCCGTTGCCACTCCTCAATTGCAAAGGAGTCGACTGTGACACCTGTTTCCAAATCCTTGGAACTGTCTGTTAATGTTGTCCCTGCTCCTCTGTTGTTGCTTCGGAGCGGAATGAGGATCAGGTGTATGTTGTGGTTGATGGTTCGATACCTTGAGGATTGCTGATAGTGTTGTTCCGCTCCAACTCTGGAGGTGTCTTTATGCAGGGATTTTCTCGAATTTTATGAATGATGACGATAAAGTTGCGCGGTAGAGTCAGAGCGTATTTCCTCTGGCCCTACTAATGTTGTGGTGGCCCTTTTCGTTGATGGGAAAGGTGATGTTTTGATTCCCTCTTCTGTTGCTGGCGAAGAGGCTGTTATTAACTCCTCCGGAGTTTAGACTTAGTTTTTCCTACCCTTTTTTTCTTACTTTTATTTATAATAAAGTTCATTTTTCTATTAGGGGAGGGGCGCGTGGTATGCTAGAGAACACTTGTTGCTCCGAGCTTGGGGCAAACTAACTGTAGATGTATGTTGTCCATCCAGCGAATCCTGAGTCATGCCACCTCGCCCAAGCCAGAATGAATGGCATCCCCCTGGGACCTTTAGAATAGCCTGGTCAAATCCTTTGTAGGTTCAATGGTATGATATTATCTTTTCTGAAAGCAACATCAAGCTATTATTCCTAGCCCTTGAACATGTCTGTTACCGCTCGTTAAGTAATGTTTTACTTTTTCTTTGTCGCCTTCGTTCGGCATTATTAGGTACTTTGTAATATAAATTCCCTTTTAAAATAATCCACTTCATTGTATCGCTTCCTCATCAAAGCTTGTTTGTAATGTTTTATAGGATCGAATCTATCAACATTGCATTGGTTTATGCCCCCAAAACGCCTTATGTTTGCTCCTGCTATATGTTTTTTGTATGGTCCGGACGATTACATCCGGACCACCTCATATACAGGAGCAAATTTTTATTAGCTATGTTCGTATACATTACAATCCATCACTATGTTTTCCTTCCTACCCAATTGTTGTTATATGTTCTCTCCACGATGTTGTTGTTCATCGGAGTCCCTTGCTCAGAAGGAGGGATCACTGTGTCTCCTCCTCCGGCCTTATGCTAAAGTTTTCGTGTTTTAACTTTGCCTTCCCATAATGTATTAATCGTGTTTATAGGGAAAGTTGTTGTTCGCTTTACTAATATCCGAGTAGCGAGCCATCCGGAAGCTTACCTAGGCTTTCGTGTTTGCATCATTGTTACATATCTAAACAGAATTTTAACTTATCAATGCTAATGTAAAGATCAAATACTTAAAATATAAAAATAGCAGGGCCACTTTGAGGTGAGCTAACAAACTTTGTAAAATGGCTACCTGGGATTCGACCTCTGACCCGTACTTAGGATTGTTTTCATACAGGTTTCAATACGGCGTATCCTAAAATATAGATACGGCGTATCGCCTTCCTATACAGTTTTCGTTTTTGTTTTTATTTTCTAACCAACGATTATGTGGAGATAGAATTTCTATTGTTTTCATAACATATTAATACAGGAGCTTACTGAATGAATGATGAATTTGGTGGAATACATATTATCTGGAAGCTATGTGTGTTGTAGTCATATTGGTATTCAGACGCTTATACAAAACACATTCTTGCTCATATACGCAACATGGAGGATCATACCGAGCAAATCTTAGGGGAGTTTTTCTATTCTAATTCTTTTATTTCCTATTTTTCATGTTATATTTATACAACGTGGGTGTTGTATATCTCAAGTAGGGGAAGAAGAATTAAAACACTGTTTGTCCTTATTTTTACAATAATATGCCTAATTTATGCTCTAATTAAAAAAAACTTTTAGCATATTTTTGTGAGATTATTAGTTGCATGACCCGCACACATAACCCTTATTTCCATATTGTGAGGATTAAGCCTATTTCGTTTCTCATTTTTTACCAAAAATTCCACAAAAATATGAGTGTGCTGGTAACTATAGTAAACTTTAGAACTTGGTTTGGTATACTATTCGAGACCACCACAATGAGTACTATTTTATATAGATGGAGTGACTTTTCTAAATTGGTAAAGTTTTAGGATTACACCAAAAATCCTATACATATTGTGATATTAACTAAGCACAATGGTTAGTTAACCCCCGTATAAACCCTTTTGTTTACTCTCATCTTTAGAGAAAGATACCCCTATAAAAACCTTCTGAGCCATTCCTTTTGTTTGTTACACCACTAAATTTGTTTCATTACACATTTACGCCTTAGCCTACCCTGTAGATTAAGTTCTTAATTGGTTGCTAGTTTATTTTGTATAAAAGTATGTATTTCCTGTGTTCATGTGCGTATTTTCTATCTTTGGTTAGGTCGGGAAATTACACAATGTAATGGGAATAAGAAAGTAGTTGTTTTCTTTTTCGTGTGTTTACTACTTTCACTATTACGATCGAAAATAAAATCCAAATTTATCATGTTCGTAAAGTGGTGAAATTTTACACCTAAATTTCGTTTTTAGTTTATGTTTAAAAAAAATTGAAAAAACAAAAAAAATACAAAAAAAATGTAAGAGAGATAAAAAGGAGAGGATTGTGAGATAATCAGTTCGCCTAAACTTAACCGATTTTATTATTTATGAGGATCAATTATTCGTTGGTACGTTCTATAAACCAACGATGTAAAGTTTTGTTGTATATTATTTGTAGGAAAACTTTTACACTTTTATTAATAAAATCAAATAATAATACAATAAATTAAATTAACAGAAAATAAAATACAAAAAATTAAATAACATACAGAATGTGGTAGAAGCAGAAGACAGACACCATGAACGATAAATAAATGAAAATAGTAAAAGGTCGTTGAATGAGGCTCGTGTTTAACACAATTCCCTTAAAACAGATTCGTCGTTTGTTTCCCAGGGTACAACGTCCAAAGCTGTTGTACAGCCAGACCTGACAAACTTGCCTGAAAGATCATGAAAATTTTTGCATGTTTCTGATCGAAGGAAACTGCTGGAATTCGGTAGGTAATGAGCTGTGTTTTTAGATGTGAAAAACGAATGAGACAATGGCAGTATTTATACAAGAAAATCAACTTGTTCTTCAAGATAAAATAATTGCCCAACTTAAGCAAATCTCTTATTAACAAAAACAATTTGCATATAATTTAATATTACAAAATATTCTGTAGAAACTTATTAGATAAGTTTAAATCTATTCCAAAAATAAATTACAGAAACCGGAAAAAGGAAACACGAATCAGCAGCAAAAAGATTCGCACGTAGGCGAAGTTTCAGAGCTGCAATCATGTCTGCAGGTTACGCGGGCTCGCATGAATTCAGAAGCTTTGTACCCATTTTGGCCCAGAAATCCTGAAATCTGCACGCCCCCCTACGCGCGCACGTAGGTGTGGGAGCATAAACCAACAAAGGAATTTAAAGGTGAATACAAAGATTTCAATATAAACAACATCCCACTTCCTTCACAAGGTGATGTGGGATGTTTCCTTTTTCCCATATTTTTTGATTAAATGCCTCACTTTGAGACACGATATCTCATTCATTTTTACTCCATTTTGGACATACTTTAGCTCGTTGTAAATCTCTCTTCAAGGAGAATGCAAAGCTACCAATCATTACAAATATATGTAATATATACATACATTAAATATTGTCCAAAGTTTGCAAAAATTCATTTTGCAAAAATTCATTTTGCAAAAACTCATTTTTCCAGCAATCCCCCACATGAATGGAGATCGATCGAAAACACACAAAAGTTTTGGTGAAAATTTTACAGTTAAGTCCTACATAGGATAGGTAGGTGTGACCCTTTGAACCTTCCTTTGTGAGATGCACTTATTCTCCTAGATCTGAGTAGACGCGATGTCCTTGAACTTAACATTTGTTTACGTAGACGACAATACACACTCACACAAGAATCTTCCTGCCCTTGTCAAGTCCTAATAGTCGTGTTCGTTATGGTCATGAACACTAGCCTAGTGCTGCAAGAGCTTTTAGAAATTGTACCCCTTAATTCCCTTCGAAGCGACCTCACTTCTCTCTTACATAGGTGATTTCATCCTGAATCATTAAAAACACATGTTTTGTGATTTCATCTTGAATCATTATGCTTTATGATTTCATCCTAAATCATGAAAGTCATATGTTTAACCTCTCAACGAGTCACATTGTTATAGGAATGGACTAGGAAGTTACTATATTAAGTAACTCCCCCACATTAACATGACTTCTCCCATATTTCTATGATTAGGTTGTCCTATTGAACCCAGATCTTGGGATCTCCAATCAACTGGGTTAGGTTTTCCTTCATAGAAACTCATTCCTTTAAGGGCTTTAGTCCCATTCCTTTAGACGACTTACTAACTAACTCTCTGCTTAAGCCTTTTATAAGAGGATCTGCGATGTTATCCTTTGACTTCACATAGTCAATTGAGATAACTCCTATTGAGAGTAGTTGTCATATCGAATTATGTCGACGATGGATATGTCTAGACTTTCCATTATACGTTATGCTATGAGCTCTGCCAATTACCAATTGACTATCACAATGTATACTAATGGCCGTTACCATTTTAACCCACATTGGTATGTCCTCTATGAATTGACGTAACCATTCTACCTCTTCTCCGCATTTATCTAAAGCGATAAATTCTGATTCTATCATGGACTTAGCAATAACAGTTTGCTTGGAAGACTTCCCAAGATATAGCGGCCCCTCCTAGTGTAAACATATATCCACTAGTCAATCTAGAATCCTTTATATCAGATATCCAATTTACATCACTGTATCCTTCGATAACAGCAGGATATCTATCATAATGTAGTCCATAATCGCGACTGTATCTTAAATAATAAAGTTCCCTCGTTATAGCCTTCCAATGTGCATTACTTGGATTACTAGTATCCTACTTAGCCTGCTAACAACATATGCTAAGTCAGGTCGGGAACCTATCATTAAGTACATTAACATGCCAATAATTCATGAATACTCTAATTGGGCAACACCGACGCCTCTATTTTTAGATAGATGCATACTAGTGTCAATTGGAGTTTTAGCTAGGCCAGAATCCCCCGCATTATGAGTATTAAGAATTTTGTCCACGTAACATGCTTGACTTAACCCAAGTTCATTTTGAGTTCGTAAGATCTTTATTCTAAGGATCACATCAGCCAAACCCATATCTTTCATGTCATACTTTCATTTCAACATGTGTTTAGTAGATTTGATCATATTTTCATTACTGCCAATGATAAGCATATCATCAACATATAAACACAAGATTACATATCCACTACTTGTGTCCTTTACAGAAACACACTTGTCGCATTCATTAATTTTGAATCCACTCTCTAACATGGTGTGGTTAAATTTTTGATGCCATTGTTTGGGAGCTTGCTTTAAGCTATAGAATGACTTAACAAGCCTAAAAACTTTACTCTCTTGTCCAAGAGATATGAAACCCTCAGGTTGGTCATTTATATTTCTTCTTCTAAATCTCCGTTTAGAAATGTCATTTTCACATCCATTTGGTGAACTTCTAAATTTCTTAATGTGGCAATAGCAAGTACCATTCTAATCGAGGTTATTCGCGTAATAGGCGAATGAGTATCAAAGTAATCTAGACATTCCTATTGTCTAAATCCTTTGATTACCAATCTTGCTTTGTACTTGTCAATGCTACCTTCTACTTTCATCTTCTTCTTGAAGATCCATTTATAGCCTAGTGGTTTACAACTAGGAGGTAAATCCACAAGCTCCAAAGTATGATTTTGTAAAATAGAATCAATTTTAATTTTAATAGCTTATTTCCATTGATGCCCTTCCAAGGAAGTTACCGCTTCTTGATAAGAAGTAGGTTCATTTTCTACCATAAAAGAAACAAAATCAAGTCCAAACGATTTCTTGGTTCTTGCCCTTTTGCTTCCTCGGGGTTCAACCTCTTCTTCCTCGGGTTGATCTTGTCTCCCATCTTGGAGATCATTATCATCTCATTGTGTCTAATCTTAGACAACTTCGTCATCTATTCTAGACGAGCTTCCATTTTCCTTTGTTAAACAAGGAAATATATTTTCAAAGAAGGAAGCATTCCTTGATTTCATTAATGTATTCTTTTGTATATTCGGATTTTTTTTAGTCATGTATAATGAAATGATAAGCACTGCTATTCTTAGCATATCCAATAAATATACAATTAACAGATTTAGGTCCAATCTTTTAGGCCTTTGGTGTCGGCACATTTACCTTGGCTAGACACCCCCACACCCGTAATTACTGATATGATGATTTTCTTCCCATCCAAAGTTCATAAGGGGTCTATTCTTTTTCCTTATGAGGTGTTGGGATTAAAATACTTCTTGATGACCTTAGAGTTAATGCTGCTCAGTTAATGCTGCTGGTGTATAAGTTACTATTGCTCAAAGATTAAGACTGCTGAAAGAGTTTCTACTGTTAGAGAAAGGATAAAGAAAAAAGAAAGGATAAAGATTGTTTGGAGATCAAGATTACCTACATGATAAGTATTAGTTATTTATAAAATAGATCATAGAGAATATTCTAAGTCTTAGGAATATATTGTAAATCATTTAGGACTCCTTGGTGTATAAAAGGAGGTCCTAGGGTATAGAGTTTAATAAGTGTTTTACGATTTGATAAGTGTCATTCGTAGCTTCAAGGTTTTGTAACCCTAATACTAGGAGATTATTCATATTATTCTTAATAATATTGGAGCTTTTATTATTTGTTGAATTGTGATCTTGTGTTACTGTTTCATTAAGAATTCTTCTAATATTAAAGATTAGATTTCGCATAATCTTTAATACACTTAAAAAAGTTTCTATTATAGTTGTGTCAGATTTATCTAATATAACTAAACCTTAAACAAGCTTAAGGAATTCGATCTATTGAAGTGGGATTCAACAAGAGGTATCCTACAACTGGGACAACAAGTGGTATCAAAGATTGTTGCTTTAAGAAACTTTGCTAGAAGATATGGATCAAGATTCTGCATACACGGTGGCTGCATCTAAAGTTCCCATGCTCAAACCAGGTGAGTTTGAGTTATGGAGGATGTTGATTGAACTATACATCCAGATGATAGACTATGCACTTTGGGAAGTCATAGAGAATGGAAAAACTGCACCAAAAACAACAATTGTGGAGGGTGTTGAGAAAGTAATGGCTCCTACAACAGCTGAAGAGAAGGTTCAGAAAAGATTAGAGGTGAAAGCTAGAAGTACTTTAATGATGGGCATTCCTAATGAACATCAGTTAAATTTTAACTTAATTAAGGATACTAAGCTATTGATAGAAGCTATAGAAAAGAGATTTGGTGCGAATGCAGCTACAAAGAAGACCCAAAGGAATCTTTTAAAGCAGCAATATGAAAACTAGACTGCTCCAAGCTCAGAGATGCTTGATCAAACTTTTGATAGGCTTCAAAAGCTTGCGAGTCAGTTGGAGCTTTTGGGAGAAATGATTTTACAAGAAGGTGTGAACCAGAAGCTATTAAGAAGTTTGTCACCTCAGTGGAACACACATGTTATTGTGTGGAGGAATAAAACTGATTTGGATACAATGAGCATGGATGATCTCTACAACAACCTTAAGGTGTATAAACCAGAAGTCAAAGGGGTGTCTAGCTCAAGTTCAAGCACAGAGAACATGGCTTTTGTGTCCTCTTCAAATAACAACAATAGCAGCACTAATGGAGCAATTAATACTGCTCAAGCAGTTAATACTGTTAATGGAGTTTCTGCTGCTAATACTTAAGTTAATGCTTCTAATATTGACAACTTAAGTGATGCTATTATTTGTGCATTCCTTGCTAGTCAACCAAATAATCCTCAACTTGCACATGAGGACTTGCAACAAATCTATCCAGATGATTTGGAAGAGATGGATTTGAGATGGCAAATGGATATGTTGACTATGAGAGCTAGAAGGTTTCTGAAGAATACATGTAGGAAGCTTACTATCAATAACAATGAGTCTGTTTTCTTTGATAAGTCGAAGGTAGAGTGCTACAACTGCCACAAGAAGGGACATTTTGCTAAAGAATGAAGAACTCCAAGAAATCAAGACTACAAGAACAAGGAAATCACAAGAAGGATTGTGCCTGTGGAAACATTCACTTCCATAGCTTTGGTGTCATGTGATGGTCTTGGTGGGTATGACTGGAGTGATCAGGCAGAGAAATGACCTAATTATGCACTCATGGCTTACTCATCTTCAAGTTCTGACTCAAAGGTATCTAACAATTCAAATTGTTCAAAATCTTGTTTAAAAACTATTGAAACACTTAAAACTCAATATGACTACATAAAGATTTTAAGAAATCTGAGTTAATGGTTCTAGCTTATAAGTCAGGATTAGAGTCAGTAGAAGAGAAACTTGAAGTTTATAAGGCAAATGAGTCTATTTATTTACAAGATATAAAGGTCTTAAAATTTGAAATTGAATGTAAAGATATAGCTATCAGAGAGACCAGGAAGAAGCTAGAAATTGCTCAAAAAGAAAAATATGGAATTTAATTTAATGTAGATAAAATTGAAAATGCATCTAAAAGCTTAAACAAACTCATAGAAAGTTAGATTGTTGACAACTGCAAGAAAGGCTTAGGCTATAATGCAGTTCTACCTCCCTACATAGGAAACTTCATGCCTCCAACACCTGACTTGTCTTTTACTGGTTTAGATGAGTTTGTTAATAAGCCTGTAGTTGAGAACAGAAAGTCTGATGAGGAAGTGTCTAAGGTAGTTAGGAAGTCTAATGATTCTCTAATTATTGAAGATTAGGTGTCAGATAGTGAGGAAGAAAATGTGTCTCAAACTAAAACTAAGAAGAAAACAGTTAAGCCTAGTATTGCTAAGATAGAGTTTGTCAAACCTAAGCAACAAAAGAAAAATGCTAGGAAAACTATTGAACAAGTTGAGAAACATAGGCAAAACACTCACAGTCTAAGAGGCAATCAAAGAAATTGGAACAATATGATGTCTCAAAGACTAGGAAACAATTTTGAGATGTTTAATAAGGCCTATTATGTATGTGGAAGTTTTGATCATTTGCAAGTTGATTGCAATTATCATTAAAAATAGTTTCAAAATCAAAGGATGGTAAAACCTGTTTGGAACAATGCTCAAAGGGTGAATCATGAAAACTTGCTAAAAAGACTCACCCCTGTGCTAAAAAGAACATGGTTCCAAAAGCAGTACTAATAAAGTCTGGCTTAGTATCAATTAATACTGCTAGACAAAATATTTTTAAAACAGTAGTATTGGTTAATACTGCTAGACAAGTTAATACTGCTCACTCAAAACCAACAGTGAATGCTGCTAGACCAATGTCATATCTTTCTAAAACAACACATTCAACTGTTAAGAGGCCTATTCATATGAATACAACATTTAAAAACAGTAATATTAATCAAAGGGTTAATACTGTTAGGGATAAAAAATTTAATACTGCTAGGCCAAAAGCAGTAGTTAATGTTATTAAGGGAAATAATGTTAATGCTGTTAAGGCCTCAACTTGTTGGGTTTGGAAACCAAAGACTAAAGTTTTAGACCATGTTTCTAAACACAACAGTGCATCAATCACCCTAAAGAAGTTTGATTATATTGATGCACAAGGCAGATCCAAGTCAGTGATGGCTTGGGTCCCCAAAAGAAACTGATTTTCTTATCTAATGTGCAGGGCAATCCACAAATGGATTTACAGGATCAAGGAGTGATTGATAGTGGATGCTCAAGGCACATGACAGGGAACATGTCCTATCTTACAGACTATGAAGAGATAGATGGAGGATATGTTGCTTTTGGAGGGAACCCCAAAGGAGGGAAAATCACAGGAAAAGGTACCATTAAAACTGGTAATCTAGATTTTGAAAATGTGTATTTTGTGAGAGAGTTAAAGTTTAATCTCTTTAGTGTCTCACAAATGTGTGATAAAAAGAATAGTGTTCTTTTTAATGACACTGAATGTATTGTTTTATCTCCAAACTTTAAGTTAATTGATGAAAGTCAAGTTTTACTTAGAGTTCCTAGAAAGAACAATATGTATAGTGTTGATTTAAAGAACATAGTTCCTAAAGGAGGTTTAACTTGCCTTTTTGCAAAAGCCACATCTGATGAATCTAAACTTTGGCATAGAAGGCTAGGTCACTTAAATTTTAAAACCATGAATAAATTGGTTAAGGGAAATCTTGTAAGAGGTTTACCTTCCAAACTTTTTGAAAATGATCAAACCCGTGTTGCTTGTCAAAAGGGAAAGCAGCACAGAGCCTCTTGTAAGTCCAAAACAGAGAACTCAACAATATGGAATTATACAAAAGATGGAGGATTCTAAAAGATTTGCTTAAAAAGATAAAAGATTAGGAAAGATTTAGTTTCCTAATACAATTTGATTTCCTTTGTAAGTCTTATGGACTCTCTATATAAAGAGATCCCTAGACATTATTTTAGTGTGAGTTTATGTGTGCACCCAAAACGTATAGGTGTGATGTAGACGTCTAGTGTGGTTTAGCTCTAAGATCAAAGGTTTCTTTGATCATGTTACAGTTAGGTAACCGTTCTATACTAATCATTAGATTTGGGGTTGTTATAATGTAAATATTCCTTGCTGAAAAATAACTGAATAACATTGATTTTTATGTGTTTATTCCGCTGTGCATATGTTTATGTTCAGTGTTATTATATCCTAGATGGCTTAAACGGTCCTAAAAGATTATCAATGTTTCTTTAATCTTCAGAATTGGTATCAGAGCCAGTGGGCTCGTGATATCTAGGATCTACAAGGTGTTTTGGTGTCGCATCTATCAAGGAAAAAAGGTACAAATTTTCTATCTTGGTTATCATGTCGAATCTGGTTATATTAGGGTTTTTCAGCAACCCTAATTTGATATAACAAGAAGTTTGTTTAAAATTGTTTTTGATTGGTTCATGACAACAAGATGGTTGCTGATTGGTTACATAATTTAAGCGTTCTTTGGAACTTATTCTATGAAAAGAATCATTAGCAGTTGGTGAGAATGATAAATTAGTGATAGTTTAGTGACAGAAAAAGTGTTGCTAAAAGGTGTCATCTGGATACTAAAAAAAGGTATCCTTAAACAGTGGTTATATGTTTTGTACTGCTCGTTGGTGGTTACTACTACCACGAGACACAGTACTGCTGGTGATCGTAAATATTGGTGCTTTACTGACGCTAAAAAGTGTCTCAAAAAGGTATGGGAGGAAGGAGCACTTTATACTGCTGACCTACATGATTAGTACTGCTAGTATCAGAAGGACAGTAGTAACCAGAGTTAATACTGCTAGCCTTATCTTTGAAGGTTAGTGCTGCTGCTTATGATTATTAGTGCTGCTTATGTAAGTTAGTGCTGCCAGGAGACGTTAATACTGCCAAGTAACTGGTTAATGCTGCCAAAGGAAGATTAGTGCTGCCAGTTCATGTTAATGCTGCTATCACTAAAGGTTAATGCTGCCAGTTTATACTTAGTGCTGCTACTAATACTGCTAGTATATTTTTAATGCTGCCAGTATTAAGTTTCTGCTGCTAGGGTAAATTTAAGCAGTTACTACTGTTCGATTAAAAGTAGTTACTACTGCTTGGGCTTAAAAGATACTACTGCTAGCTGTGTTCCATATTGGATAACACACACAGGATTGGATCTCGGTTGGAACAGGATTTTAAATGTTATATGGCTAGTTTTGGATTTATTGTTTGAATTGGTTACGAAGAAGATTGATTATCACCTATTTGAAGTTGAAGTGGAGTTTCACAGGTTTGTGTTCTTATCATATCTTAAAGTGGGTGTTACACTTTTAAGATAACTTGTTCGTGCTTTACAACGGTGTGACGAAGACTTGTCAGAATCTAGCAAAGGTGTGTGATTTTTCTTATGGTGCTCAATGCTCACATTTGCTATCACTTTGGTTATGTGTCTCATAGAAGATGAGGATTTTGTCAAGAGGTTGCGATCTACTTATATTTCATAGATTTATTTATAAGTTTGGAGTCACGTGGATAGTACAAGACATAAGACACAAGTTTGGGTTATTCTACTTCTACATCAAGTTCGTTATACTTAGTTTTCTTCATCAGTAATCATTACATAGAGCCTACAGAATTAAAGATTCAAGAAATGGTTAACATATGGGTTTTAGGGGAAGCTTATTGTTAAAATGTTTAACCATTTACATGCACCACATGAGGTAAAGGTTTTTACTACTGCTAGTCATTATTACTACTGCTAGTTTAAGTTTCTACTGCTCAAGTTCATTTATCTTAAGGCGCGTCATGGAGGGTAATTTGAGTTGTTGGAAGGCTGGATTAGAAGTGTGATAGTGGTTTGTGGTTGTTGAAATCAAAGTTTCATGGAAATTACATGGATCCTTATTCTTTCATATATATTAGCTTCAGGGGGAAGTTTGTGCTTATCTTGGTTTTGTCATTATCAACTAGGGGAAGATTGTTGGGAATTATATTTGAGTTGATAAGACAAAACATATGAAAGATGAAGGACTTAAATGGCAAAGGAGGAATTCTTCAAAAGATGGAAGATTTTGAAGATTCAGAAGATAAACTTAAATGTTTAAAAGATTTATTAATATCTTTATTTGTTCTTATCCTTTGTAAACCTAATATCTCTAGTATATAAAGACATATAGGTCATATAATTTTCTGTGTGTCAAAGATGTAAACACCAGAAAAGTGTGTGTGTGTGTGTGTGTATTAGGCGTCAAGTTCTCTAAGGAGACGCCTAGGTTTGGTTGGTTTAGCCTCAAGGATCTTTAATTTCTTGTTATAGTTTAGATAACACATTCTACCATTAATCAAGGTAGAATTGGGGCTTGTAGTAGTCATGTATTGTGAGTCCTTAACTGAATAGATCTTTGCAGCCTACTAAGAGTGATAGCCAAATTGTATAAATACAGTTTGACTATATAGAAACACTGACTATGAATACTATGTGCTAATGCGGAATCTTAACACAAGTACTAAGAAGAACAATGAAAAACTAAATAATCTTCCTAATTACAAAGCGTGGGCATAAGAAACGTACAAAATCAAATCGGGCTTAAAAACGCGAAAGTTACGCCAGTTTTAACTACAACGTAATTAAACGTTCTTAACTTATTAAACAACGATTTTACCAAAACAATTAATGGTGATTGAACAATATAGAATTATATGTGTTATCAAGTACTATAATACAGGGAGTTTCAAATGAGGCCGTCTTCGGGGTGGCGTAATCGACGAGTTAGCTGGATTTACGATTTAAAGTCCTAGCTCCTCATACGTCACTACATGACCTCTTAAATTATGATAGCCCAAACGATAGTATGATGTAACTAACATAGACCTGTATATGATGTTAGTTAATCAAAGTGATTGGTACTTATACGACCTTAATTTAAATAGGTTGCATCTGACGATTTGCGTGACGCATTATCTGTGATATTTGTGATATATCATTAACTCAAGGTGAGTTCCATAACCCCACATTTTTATGAATTTCAATGATTTATAACATGGGTGGAACCTGCTTTGTGTTTAGTAAATAGGACGGCAAGTAGGATATTTTATATGATTACATGTTTGCCTAAGTAGCGATAACCCAAGTTGAGCCCAATATCATGAACTATGTCAATGCATAGTATGTGTTGTTAATTACATTATGTGAGACGCGAATGTTAATGAATAGATCCTAGTTGGATAAACAGACCCTCTCCCGTTCGGGTGACTAGCTATCACCGAACGAACGTGAAAGCATGTCAAATTTGGGGATGTTTCTGTGTGAACATCTAATCGGGCAAAATTGCAAATATATTATTGGGCAAAAAAGAATGTCAAGCTTCAGTGACATGACTTAGGAAAATGTAATCTGGTTTTGGTGATGTCTCATGTTGGACAAGATATCACGGGGAAAGTCTTTAGCGGTCCAGCATATTATGATTTATCAACCTATGAAATCACCAACATTACTGTTGAAGTTTTAAAGCAATGTTTTTTTAGGAGATCAGTAAGCATAAGAGTGCCAGATACATTGGTGATTCTTGTTTTTTGGGATGTCATGCTAAAGATATGGGTTGTATTATGATTTGGGAAACTCATGTGAGTGAACCATAACTTTGAACTAATAATAGGGGAACGAGTTTAAAGCGTACGGCTATTTGTATCAAAATATTTTGTTAAATCCAATGTATCAGTTTGAAACGACTTTTGGTCGTTCTATATAAATCTTGTGTTATTGATCTGAGAAGTAACAACCACCCGATATCCTTAATTCCTCTGTGCCCTAAATTGGGGGTGTTACAGATTGGTTATCAAGAGCCAATGTTATAGAAACCAGTTCAAATGTTTATTGCTCCGACTATAACCGTTTTCAAACAATGCCATTCATACAAGGGTTTTTATTACCGGGACACCACACACTTATTAGTTTGCATTAGTTTAGTTTCTAACTAGATGCTTACATTATGCATATACTGTTCAAAATATAGTACTGTCGTTACTATGACGGGTATATTATATATATATACAAAGATGAAGTGTGCATTCTTTTCGCACAACTCACAATTATTTTATATAATGATTATTTATAAACAATAGGGGAAATATTTCCTTAAGGCAAATGTTAGTACGATAAAAGCTCGTAGGTCCTAAGAGCTACCTAAACAATTAAGGCAATCGAAAATGAATACCTTACCATCATTAATTTATGCCGTAAGTGCACTACTCGAATTTACAAGTCCCATCCTAATAATAATATATTTAATAAGTCAAGTTTTGCCCAAAGAAAGCAGTTATGTTTTCATTATCGATCGGTTTACCTACCTATGATTAATATTAATGTCCGAGCAATAAGATCCAGTGACTTCTGATGAAGATGCTAGAAGGGACAAATGAAAGGATCACCTCTATCGCTAATGCCTCACTTACCAGCCCTATCCACCAGGCTACATTCTGACATAGCCCCACAGAAAGTCCGTATCCGGAAAAGTATAAGGATGACCCAAAGGAGGATCTTGCTGACATCTTGTCGACGGATGAGACAATATGATACTGAGGTCATCTGATGATAAACAAACGTGATGATATGTTGAGAAGAAATGAGGACGATGAGGAGGAGCACCTAGCTTCGCGACCCTTCTGTTGTACCTTACAGATGCACCCGTCCACTCAAGCTTAGAATACAAGGCATTTGAGACTGATAAGTCTACTACTAACACCACCCACCTCCATCCACACCATATCACTCTTGTCTTTCAGTAGACCAATCCCGTGTAGTACGATGTCTATTTAATACCATACTCTAAACGATCACCATCAACGGGCATGCCATACTGAGTTGCTGCTGCACTATCCTTTATCATCACCAATAATATTAAGTCCACATTAAAGAAACAATAAGAGGCTAGCCTAGCAACTAGAATCTTTGAGAAGCACCCTGCCCATAGATAAATAATTTGTACCAGTGTAGCACATGTTTGTTATTTATATCCCCACTAAACTTGAGTAATACTACGGTTGGTAGTAGTTATAAAAAGATTGTAACTCTTTTACTACATTAAAACGATGTATTAAGTAATTAACCTACGCTGTTGGTTATGATTATGCTACTGTATGATGGGTATTTAAGTTACGCATATGGTTGCCATTTATTAATTATGTTATCTTATATCATTTGCATAACGTGGCTCACCATACATATATGATTGGGATCACGAAAGTGTCCCATGATATTCCTGTGGATTAAACTCATATACATTTTGTTCCCTGTGATATTCAAGAAATGATGACAACTGTTAATCAAGGGATGAGTGTTGATTAAATTGAGCAGGTTGTAGCCTAGCGAGTGGCTAATGCTATCGAGGCTATTGCTATGAATGTGGGAATCAAGGGCACTGCAGGAGTGATTGCCCGGAGGAAAAGAACCAAAACATGACAACCAAACATATAGGTACTGGAGCACGTAGGAGCGGTGCATGCCTAAGAGAGAAAGGGAAACCGATCTCAAACCCCTAACAACATTAAAGATGAGATCAAATGCTTAAAAATAGAAAGTTGTCTCGCTTTGCCTAATAATCCTAAGTATGAAACTATCTTAGACTTATCTCCTTAGGAGTTCTCGATGTATTTCCCGTTAAATTTTATTGTAGCGAATGATTTCAATTATCTATCAAAATTATCTTATAAGAGAATTTCATCAATATTAACTTTAGGTTCCTTATTTTACTCTTACAAAACACTCTCAACGAATATCATGAAATTATAAAACGCTATTTTGACGAAAATGACAATCCATCAGTTAAGTCCTCAATTACCATGGCCTGGCTCAACCTAGTATAAAATTCAGAAGGTACCATGCGTGGCTAGATAGTCACTCTAAAAACCTCTATGTTAAAGAAACAATTTTCTACTTATATCTATGTTTTGTGTGCGTATTCATAGAACTTCGTTTACTTTTGGAAATCCAATTATAACCATATCAACTAAGAAGACCTTACTACTTCGTCTTACTATAAAGTATGGCATCATCTTATAACCAAATCTAAGCCGAAGAAGCATTTTAAAAAAGACACATTACAAGTCTCCCTATCGACAATTTCGCTATCGAATTTGCTCGCCAATAAGAATTTACTAAAAAAATCACGCACCCTCAAAACATAAACTAAATAATACCTGTAAGGAACTTGGTAGTTTCCGATTCTATAATCGGGTATGGGATTGGTTGGGCGCGAGTTACCGAAGCGGTCATAATAGTGTGCTCGAAAGATTGTTTTCGCAATCCCCAAGAGAAATGAAACCTTAAATCTACACAGTGACGGAAGTAACCAGGAAATGTGATAAAACGAATAAGCATTATTATCGTGCACTAAAACGCAAAGTACTGCAAAAAGGATTTCCTATCTTTTTGGCACATGTCACCTACAAGGAGGTTAAGACAAATGGTGAGAGAGAGCGACTAGAGGATGTGCCAATAGTATTGAGACTTTCTGAAGTAATTTTCCTGAGGACTTGCCAGGTCTTCCTCCGACTCGACAAGTGGAATTCCAAATTGATTTGGTACATGGTGTTTGCAGCTGTAGCACGGTCCCCTTATCGATTGGCCGCCTTCCGAAATGAAAGAGGTTACAAGCAACTAAAAGAGTTGTCCGACAAAGGCTATATAAGACCAGTTCCTCACCTTGGGGAGCTCGGTCATGTGTTTGTCAAGATAGAAGGATGGATCATAAGATCCGTGATGTGCATTGACTATCGTAATTAAACAAACTAGCTAGAGTGAAGAAATGTTAATCCACTCCCATAATTGAATGATTTATTTGATCAGCTAAAGGGGTCCGAGTGTCTACTCAAGATCAACCTAGAGGTCGGGTTAACACCCAACTGAGGGATCGAGAAGAAGACATTCCGAAGAACTGCCTTCAGAAACTCGTTACGATCCCATTATGAATTTCAAGTATGTCATTTGAGTTTTACGAACGCATAAACCTTGCCGTATTCATAGGACCTTATGAATCGGATGTGCAAACCATATCTGGATAAATTAGTGATTGGTCTTTATTTAGAAGATTCTGACATATTCGAAGACAAGCAAGAACACGAAGAGCACCATAAAGTTATCTAGAGTTGCTTCAGAAAGAGGAGTTGTAATGCCTAAATTTTCTAATTGTGAATTTTTGGATTCCCTAAGTACCATTTCCTTCCTCCGGTCCACGTAATTGATAGTGAAGGAATTCATGTGGATCCATACCAAGATTGAATCCATTAAAGAGTTGGACATACTCCATAAGTCACCAATAAGATTCGCCAATTTTTTGAGGTCTTGCTAGGGAATTATCGAAGATTATTGAAGGGTTTTTCGAATAGATCGCCAAACCTATGACCAAGCTCACCCAAAAGAAGGTTAAGTTTGAGTGAGGTGATAAACAGAAGCATCTTTTCAACTGTTGAAGCAGAAATTATGCAGTGCACCAATCCTTGCCTTACCTGAGGGAAGCGAAGATTTCATCGCATACTGCGACACTTCAAAGAAGGGTTTGGGCGCTGTGTTGATGCAAAGAGAAACGGGTGATTTCCGTATGCATTACGCCAGTCTGAAAATACATGAGAGAGAACATATACGCATGATTTGGATCTTGGAGCAGTAGCCGCTTCGCTCTCTAAAATTTTAGAACACTAATTGTACGGAACCAAGTGTACAGTGTTCACTGATCATAAGAGCTTACAATACATTCTTGATCAGAAGGAACTAAACATGAGACAACGCCGTTTGGTTTGAGAGTTCTTCTTAGTGATTAAGATTGCGATATTCGTTATCACCCGGGGAAAAAGCCAATGTCGATGAGCTGATGCTTTGAGCAGGAAAGAACGAGAACCACCGTTATGAGTTCGAGCCTTAGTCATGACTATTAGTTTGGACCTTCCCAAACAAATCTTGAATGCTCAGACTGAAGCACGGAAACCAGAGAACATCAAGAATGAAGATGTTGGAGGAATGTTGGTTGAAAACACTAAAAATCCAGAGGCGATAGGAACGAAAAGTTGGAATACCCCATACGATGGAACCCAATGCCTCAAAAGCAGGAGTTGCTAACCTTGTTATGGAGATTTACGGACTGTGATCATGCATGAGTCCCACAAATCAAAGTACTCAATACATCCGGGTTCCGACAAGATGTACCAAGATATGAAGAAGCTATATTGGTGGCCCAATATGAAAGCCGACATCGCCACCTATGTTTTAAAAGTGTTTGACCTGTGCTAAGGTCAAGGCCGAACATCAAAGACCATCAGGATTGTTGGTACAACCCAAGATACCTGAATGGAAATGGGACAACATCACTATGGATTTTGTTACTAAGCTTCCTAAGTCGTCGCAAGGCTACGACACCATTTGGGTGATTGTTGACCGACTCACTAAGTCTGCGATCTTCACACCGATGAGAGAGACTGATCCTATGGATAAACTTGCAAGAATATACCTAAAGGAGGTTGTCACGAGGCATGGAATACCTGTGTCAATCATTTGTGATCGCGACCCGAGATTCACATCAAATTTCTAGAGGTCACTTCAGAATGCTTTGGGTACTAATCTGGATATGAGTACTACGTACCATCCACAAATAGACAGGCAAAGCGAGAGGACCATTCAAACTCTCGAGGATATGCTACGTGCTTGTGCAATTGACTTTGGAAAAGGTTGGTTAACAGTTTGCCATTAGTCGAGTTTCCATAATAACATAAGCTATCAACGCTAGCATCAATGCCGCACCGTTCGAATGGCACTTTAGGTCCAAACGTGTCATCACCAGCTTTTTGTTGGACCGAAATTGGCGAGAAGCTTAACGTCCTCGGTCCAGAACTAATTCAAAAGACTACTGTAAAAAATTATCCAGATCACGTCAAAGGATGCAAGCCCGCTCGTTGATATCGCCAAATCGTTACGCCGATTTAAAGCGTAAGCCAATGTAAATTCGAGTTGGGGATAGTGTTATACTTAAGGTTTTGCCTTGGAATGGGGTCGTACGTTTTGGAAAACGGGGGGAGTTAAACCCTAGATATGTCAGACCATTCAAGGTGTTGAAATAGTTTGGATCCGTTGCTTACAAGCTCGAGCTTCCGTGAGAGAAAGCAGGATTCTATAATACGTTTCATGTGTCAAACCTGAAAAAGTGCTATGCCGACGAACCGTTAGCTGTTTCTGTTTTGAATGACTTCTATTTATGACATGTCTTATTTAGGCAAGGAGCCAGTAGAAATCAAAGGACCTGTGAAGTTAAACGGTTGAAGCGAAGGTGAATCCCATTAGTCAAGTTTAATGGAACTCCAAGCGAGGTCCTGAGTTCATGTGGGAGCGCGAGGATAAATTCAAGGAGAAATACCCTTATCTCTTCCCAAAGACTGCACCAGTCTTCAGTGGCCTTGTCTTAAGCCATGAGACAAGGCTCCTAACAGAGAACTATGAACACCCGTGTTTTAGGGTCATTGACGTCGTCAATAAATCCGCTATGTACCTTTTGTATTGTACGCGTTTGCTTTAAATCGTAAACGTTAAGTTAAATCGCGTACGCTAAAAATTAGCGTCCAATATAAATGGGCATCAAACGATTAAACGTTTACATCAATCAAGTATTAAATTAATTATTTTAAGAATAATTATGGTCATTGTTCATATTATTTTATCATTGCGGTTAAAGAAAGTTTACCTTTGCGATAAATTAATTTTTAAGCCATTCCCGAAACCACAAAATATTTCTACGCTTCAACAAATACCCACGATTGTACCCAATACCTAAAGTTTTATTAAATTTACCCAAGTTATCATTATTGGTCAAATGGTGCATGAAGTAAACTAGCTAGGACATAAATACTTCAAGTATTTACCTTATAGGAAAAACTACATTATGTAACTAGTAAATAATGTATGATATTTATGTAAAATATCAAAAACTCTTCTAGTATTCTCTCCCCCTTATATATTTCGTGTATAAGAAGCCTAGGGAGGCAAAGAGCACACAAATAAACACTAGGAACCATGTACTACATCAACTAATCAATGCTTGGACTAGAAACATGTTTATTTGACCAAGGACTCAATAAAACACTCATCCTTGTTTCCCTCCCCTTTGTCCCCACGTTTTCTTCCCCCTTGGACCATTGACCACTTGGTCTTGGTCATTTACTAGCTTATATTACATAATATACATCACACACTTTGCAAGACTTAAACACACATTGCATTTCCTTGATAAAAATCAAAACATACTTCCCTTTTTCTTACTACAACCCCACGTCCCAAAAAGAAATCCAAGAACCAACCCATACAATCTTTTCTACTTCATTTACACACCTTTACATATCATATCTAAGATATACTTAGGTATTTTGAAGCCTTGAATAACCATTTTCAAGTGTTGAAGCATAAAGAGAAAACTAGGGTCTTATAAGGAAAACAAGGGTTGTTTTCAAGCAAGGATTTAAACCACAAGGGTGTGGTTTATTTTTCATTGTGAATCACATAAACCTTAGTCGCAAATACTAAGGTATCTAAGAACCTACACATTTCATAGTTAATTCATTTAGTTGTAATATAATCTTTATGCAAAAAATCACCATTAGGATGTTGAAAAACATGTAACTCGATATTTTTTTACTTATGAAATAGTCATTTGGTACAAAACTTCTTCATGCTCGTATGTTGTTTTATATATCATGGAAAATTAACTTTAAGTATGGTAAACATGTTGATTAAAGTGAAAATATATAAGTGTAAACTTGGAAGTAAAAGTTCTACTAATATGTTATGATTTCATGTGAGGTTATGGAGAGTTGTTAACTTGGACCTAACGGAACAAAAAATGATCTAAGGGCTATATAATATATAAGACATAGTAAAGAAGAGTTATAAAAGAAGGTTGTGGTAAAATAAATAGTTAAAAAGTGTTAAAACAGTTAACTGAATTAAGTATAATACATATATCTAAAGGGCGTTTGGATTCCGAATTCCAAACAGTGTTTGACACTTAAATAAAAATAATACATCTCATTTACGATTCCAAAAAGAAAAGAAACTTGAAAAAGGATGAAATAACGAAAAAGTTACGGCTAAAATTACTAGTTAAACTAATTAAACAATTTTATAAAATACACATTTATAAAAACCTAAATCAAACAAACAATTTTGATAATTTTTAACTATAAAAACATATTTATTTAGGATTCCAAAATGATAAGCATCGCAATTTCAATTAAAACGAAATAGTTTATGAATTTTGCTGGTAAGTCGGTAAATAAAAGTTTAAAAAAATAAAAATATATAAACTTATGAACAGTAAAAACACTATTCATGACAAATCTTTATTTTTGTAACCTTATAAATGGATAGACTTTTTCTATAACGAGTAGCGTGCTCGAAATAATCGCGTAAAAACCGGAGCTAAAAACGAAGTAAAATACGACTTTTACGGGTTTTACGAATAACTAAACTATAGAAAATGAATTATAACTGCTATGAACAGTAAAAGTGCTGATCACAGAGGATCAAAATATGAAATGTCAAATTATTATAACTTGTCCTAATACGAGAAGCGTGGGCAAAAAAACGTCAACAATCGGCTAAAACTGCGAAAGTTTCCTGCCAGTTTTACTACCAACGGTATAATTAAGAAACGTTTTAACTTATTAAACACGGTATACCAAAACAATTAGATGTGTGATCTGAACAATAATAGAAATATAAGTGGTTATCAAAGTACTTATTACTAGGGAGTTCATAAAGAGCCTCTTCGGGTGGCTTATCGACGAGGCTTTGTTGGATTACGATTTAAAGTGTCCCTAGCCTCCTCATACTCCACTACATGACCTCTTAAATTATGATAGCCCGAATGATAGTATGATGTAACTAACATAGACCTATATATGATGTTAGTTAATCAAAGTGATTGGTACTTATACGGCCTTAATTTAAATAGGTTGCATCTGACGATTTGCGTGACACATTATCTGTGATATTTGGATTATCATGCACTCAAGTGAGTTTTCATAGCCATCACTTTTTACGATTTCAATGGATTTATAACAATGGGGTGGAAACATTGCATTTGTTTTATAAATGGACGCACGTGTATATTTTTATAATGATTTAGCATGTTTTCCTAATAGCGATAACCCCAAGTAGATGCCCGATTATCATGAACTGTCAATTCCTAAATGTAGTTGTTAATTACATTATGTGAGCGCGAATGTTATGAATAGATCTTATTTGGGAAACGACCTCCCCATTCGGGTGACTAGCTATCACGCGGGAACGAACGTATAGCATGTCGAATTTGGGGATGTTTCGGGTTGAACATCTAATCGGGCAAGAAATTACAATATATAGTTTAATGCAAGAAAGATAGTCGAGCTTCAAGTGTCAAGAGCTTAGGAAAAATGTACTCTGTTTTGTGATGTCGCATGTGTAGGCATTATCACGGGGAAAAGTCTTAGCAGGTCCAGCATATTATAAATTATATCAAACCTAATGCATTCAACACTATAATGTTGAAGGTTTTTAAAATCAATGTTTTCAGGAGATCAGTAAGCATAATGTGGCCAAGGAATTCATATTTGTAGATTTTGTTTTTGGGATGATCATGCTAAAGAATGGTTGAAATATTTTTGGGAAACTCATGTGTAGTGAACCAGTATCTTTGTAATAATAATAAGGAACGAGTTAAAGCTTCAGGCTATTTGTATCAAATATTTGTTAAATCCAATGTATTAGTTTTAAAATGACTTTTTGGTCGTTCTATATATATATATATTGTGTTATTGATCTGAGAAGTAACACGCCCCAGACCCTTATTCCGCTGCGACCTAATTTGGGGGTGTTACAGTTTCTTTGTTAGATACTCTTTGAATAGTAAATCCTTTAGAGTAAATCAATAGTAGAACAAGGATAGTGGTAAGAAAACATGCATATTAGGATTTAGTGAGAATACACCTAATGCAGAAGGTAGTAACCAGATTGGCAATTTGATATTAATGCACATAACAAGAACAATGAATTATGAGCCAATTGTTGCAGGTACAAACAACCAATGGTTTTGCAGGTAGAAAAGCAAATGATAATGTAGGTCAAGCTAGAAAGGAGACAAAACATGTCAAAGATTATATTTTGCTACCATTATGGCTTGCTGATCTACCATTTTCCCAAGATCTAAAGAGTTCTCAAGATGAAGGATCTAAACCTTTAAGTGATGATGAAAAGAAGGTTGATGCAGATCCAAGAAAAGATAGAAAAAGTATTGATCAATGAAGAAGTTTAAATTTAAACAGCGACAAACAATCTTAAGCTGCTAGCACAAAAAAAAGTTAATTGAGTTAGAGAAAAACAAGCATTGAACTTCCAGAAGGGGGATTGATCCAAATTATGCTTTGCTTTGAGAGATATAAGCATATTTGACCTCTTAATAGATAATGAAGATGTTAGTGCAGAGGCTGACATGAACAATTTAGATACAACAATCCAAGTCAGTCCTATTCCAACTACAAGAAATTTATAAAGACATCCTCTTAATCAAGTGATTAGAGATTTGCAATTAGCTACACAAACAAGAAACATGTCAAAGAATTTGGAGGAGTATGGTTTTGTAAGTACTATTCAACAAAGAACAAACCATAAAGACCTTCAAAATTGCTTGTTTGCTTTGCCCATATTTATCAAAGTAAGAACCCTGTCATCAAAAGTACCAATCTTATTCCAAAGATTTATAAAGAATGCATAACACATTTTATGTCATCAAAAGTACCAATCTTATCCCAAAGATTTATAAAGAATGCATGACAGATGTAATGTCACCAAAATGTTCTAAGTACCAAATCTTATCCCAAAGATTTTATAAAGAATGCATAGACACATTTTATGTCATCATAAGTACCAAATCTTATCCCAAAGATTTTATAAAGAATGCATGACAGATGTAATGTCACCAAAATGTTCCAAGTATGTATGTCCCCAACAATGATCCGACATGTTATAACGTTCGTTTACCTGGTGATTGCTAGTCACCCGAACGGGGGTTGTCAATCCCGAATAGATCTATTTCATAACATTCGCGCTCACCCTCCAAGTGATTTACAGTTCATGACGCTGTGACGTAGACTTGTATGTACCCTAATTTGGGCAGGGATACAAATAATGCGTATATATACTCCCGTTACCGGTGTCCCCTCCAAGAACACCCGGGCAGTAATGTAAAAATATGTACTCCCGTTACCGGTGTCCCCTCCAAGAACACCCGGGCAGTAGTTTTATTGCTATCAGTTCAATTAGCCTAAGCTAATCCGAAATTATTTCAAATGTAAAGTATGCATTTGTGACCAAAAATGAAGTCAAATAATGTATCCCATAGCGAACTATGCAAATAAGTATGTAAACCAATTCGTAAACAATCCTGTAAATGCATTTGTAAACAAGCATGTTCTCACCCCGAATGTATGTAAAACCAGTAAAACATGGGGCTATAAACTCACAAAATCCTTTAAAACAATCGCATAGTTATAAGATAACCAAATATAAGATTTTGTAGACAAGCATGTATCCCCCTCGCGGGTTATAAAACATTCAAAAGATTGAAAAGCGAGGCTATGAACTCACATTGATTAAAGACCACGATCAATTAATCCAATTAAATCACAACTGAATCTGCAACGATCTCGACCACGACCTATAATTATGTCGTTCGATTATAATACACGTACTAAATATGATCAACGATGCGTACATCGTTACCACGAAATCATACATATTTTTATATGTATGCAGTCATATATACATGTGATGAGAAATCCACTTGCGCGTCTTTAAACCTTAACCCTTAGTATATTTTATGTATATATACTATTTTCCGTCCAATCCTAACTTATCTCAATTTCTAAAGCTGATAAGCCTCGCGGCAAAGTAAAATGCCATTACGAACAACTTTCGTGTTTCGCCGGAAGGCTGAAACGGACTCGAAAGTGATCAAATCGTTTAATTAATAGATATGCCAGATTTAATATATTAAAATAACTTATTTCTTATTAAAGTATATATTTCGATTTCGTTCCAGTTTATTCGTTATTGGGAGTTAAAAGTCCCGTTTTATGTCTAAACGTCCGTCAAAATATAATTTGTTATATTTTATAAACCAAAGTCTAACTTATCAAAGTCTCGAATTCCGAATCCCACATTCTATTTTCTGTTTTAAATTATCCGTTACATAAAGGCACTAAAGTCCATTTTTAGTCCAATTCTCGTCTCAAATATGTCTAATATCACTTATACATTAATATCAGTCTCGTTTTAATATTTATTTCATATTTTAACTAGACCGCGCAAGTTATACCGGATTTCATCACATATTATTCGATCAAATATATGAAACAATTTATATATTTGTGTTAACCAAACTCACTTTATTTCGGTGTCAACACACTCCACGCGACGCACCCCGGCTGATGGACAGCCAAACGCACCCTTGTGCGTGGCTGTTAAGCCAAACGCACCCTTAGGCTATTTTTGACAGCCAAACGCACCCTTGTGCGTTTCTGTCTAAACCAAACACACCCTTTTGTGTTATAACCCAAACCAACCCTATTTCCCCGGCTGTCCCAACAGCCAACCCGGCTGTCCGGCTTCTTTTGTTGCAACCCAACCCGACAGCCCCTCGGCTGTCCCGGCTTTTCGACAGCCAAACAAACACACCCTAGTGGTTATAACCTAAACCAAACGCACCCTCGTATGGCGGCTGACCCGAATCCCAACCCCCCCGGCTGGTCCTGGCTGTCAACCCGGCTGTCAACCCACAGCCAAACGCACCCTATGTCGTGTAGACACCCAACCCGACACCCCTTGTCCCGGCTGCCTACCCGACTCCAAACGCACCCTCGTTATTAACAAACCCAACAACTCGGCTGCCAACCCAACCCAAACACCCCTAGCTGCTAAACCCATACCCGACCCGACTGTCCCACAGCCCGACCCGACCCAAAACGCACCCTCTTCGGCTTATTTTACAAACCAAACCGCACCCTTTTTTTTATAACCTATAAAACAAACACCCCTTCGTTTCTACAACAAAACCAAACAACCCTTCTTCGTTTTTTTATAAACAAAACCAAACGCCCCTTTGTCAGATGGTGGTTGTGATATGGTGATGGTGATGATGTAGATGGTGGCGTCGGTGGGTGAGTGGTGGTGGTGGAAAATGGCGCGTGGAGGCGAGTGTATATGGGGATCGGGTAGATCGGCCCACGAGGAGCCTTTTTGGTCTTGCCGGAAAAAATCCCGCCGGAAAAGTTTTCCGGCGGCGGCGAGTGGTGGCCGGCGGCGGCGAGAAGATCGCCGAGAAGATGAGGAGGAGATGGGAGAGAGTTGTGTGTTGAAGTTATAAAGACTGGGAATTGAGATTAAATGGTAAAAAATGATATATTAAAAAAAGAAATGACAAGTTTTCAAAGTTTGGGGGTTAAATAGTAACATTTTTATTAAATATTTATAATACCTGGTTCGGGAACTCATTTAGCGACTTAACGAACGATTCAAATCTCAAACTTTGCGCCATTGTTTTATAATCATATTTTCTGAATAAAAACGATATTTATTTGATAATATTTAAAGAAATATTTTATTAACATTATAATAGAAATATCGTTATTCATTTAGTTGAACCGTTTTGCTCCGTCTGATATAAAAATGGATTTCAACTCGAATAGTCGCGTTTTCAAAAACGCTTTTAATTAAAAGTGATGAATAATTTTATTTAATATTTTTATTAAATAAATACTGATAACTAAAAACAAATTTAATTGTTTTTGTGTGTCCGCGTTGTATATTGTTCGAATAAGGTTTGCGGTGCTGTTTTAGCCCTTTTCGGCTCGTTTCCAGGTCTCGGGCAAAACTAAAAAGTTGTCAGGAATGTCATTCCACATCAAATTGCTTTAGAGTCCGAGTCGTGAAAACGTGATTTAGATGATCGTTCTTATAAGTCAAGCCAGACCCAAAAAGTCAAAGATTGACATCGTCATTCTAAATTCGAAAATTCTCGGATGTTACATTAGATGTTAAGCAAATTACAGCAGTGGCAATGTTAGTGGGAATTTGATCCCAAGAGGTGCTTTTTGAACTAATACAATGATTCATTGTATGAAATAGAAACCTCCATTGGGGTGAAAACAAAGCCTTGTTAAATGTTAACAATGTTAAATCTCCCTCATACCCCATGAGCTGTATAGCATCAAATATAGCCTAATTAGGGAGTGAGTCTATCCCATCAGCATCATCAAAAAGAAGATTAGTTCTTATTGATGCTTCAGAGATAGACACAGGCTTGCCAGCTATTTTGGCAGTAATGTGCCTAACATTGTTGATTATTTTGCACTTAGTAGACGTCCAAAACTGTTCAACAAATGTAGTAGAAACTACTTTGATATTTTGTTTGTTGGAAAACGTCGGATTTGTGAAAATTGTTTTGGATTAAGGTTTAATACCTTGTAAAAAGTCATAAAGACGTACGGGTCATGCTGAATTTTTGAAAGAATTATATACTTAGAGTTTTGCTAAAAAGAGATAAAATTTTCAATGTTTTAACGATAAATAGTTATTTAACTTGAAAATTTGATACAATACGAAAGATGTAATTTCTCAAAACTTTTCTTAAATATTTACTATTTATAACCGTTGTGTCAATTTTAATTGAGGAAATGGAAGGGTGAATCTTAAGGAAGATTAAGTGTTGAGGTAAAAGCTTTTGGACATATTGAATGACGAGATGTTGTAACTACCCCGTTAGCCCGATAATAAGACGAAAATGATAATATTATATATATATAATATATATTATACATATACATCTATGTGTATGCATTATACAATATATGTGTATACATGTACATATATGTATATGTATATATATATATATGTATATATATATATATGTATATATGTATATATATATGTATATATGTATATGTATATATGTATATATGTATATATATATATATATATATATTATATAATCTGTGTGTGTGTGTGTGTACATATACATATTTGTACATGTATTACCAAATATGTATACATATGTTATGATGCATATATATATATATATATATATATATATATATATATATATATATTTATATATATATATATATATATATAGCATATGGATTACGAAGGTGCGGATTAACTGTTTTCAACTTTTGAGCTCTTGCTCATTTCTTTTTGTCAGTTTTTCGCGGAGTATTTTGGTCGATTATATCGTTCGGAAATTTGAGGTGTTGAGCTTGTTGTATTGATGTCACACTTTGCCCAAGTGTTTTTGAGTCGTTTTTGCGTATCTACCACACAACCATAATATGAGATAAAGTGTTGATAACGAGATAAAGTCTTGGTAATAAGACGATGGTTTTTGTAAGAAATTAAAGATTTAAGACAACGAGTTTGGAATGATATGAATTGGAAATGGATTTTGGGATGAAAATGAGGATTTTGTGTGAGTTAAGGCGAACACTTGTACAATAAGATAATTTTGTACGAGTATTGATTTTGAGTGTTAATTGGGTCGTTGTCGGGTACATTATGCGCTTGCGTAGAGATTTATTGTGTTCTACTTTATTTGAGATTGTGCGGTTGCTTTGATTGCTGATTGAGGTGAGTTCTCGTAGCCCCACTTTTTACTGTTTTTTCCGTTGGGGCAAATTGATATTCATATGTGTTTTGAAATGTTTTGAATTGATCTATGTGAAATGTGGTTTTGTTTTTGGGATAAGTTATGTGCTTATGACTGCTATGTGAATATTATGTGTTGATTTACTTGCTTGTACTGTGTTTTGCATGGCAAGGTTCTGTGTGGTATTTGCATGTGTTGTGTTTCGCATGCAAGGTTCTGTGTGGTACTTGCATGTGTTGTGTTTGGCATGCAAGGTTTTTGTAGTTACTTGCTTTGTGTTTTGTTGGCATGCAAGGTGTGTGGTTTTCGCCCTATCTAGTGCTCCAGTTGGTAGGCCATTTAGGCCTGGTGCTTAGTGATTTGGGAGTTTCTGCGACTCGTGGTTTATTATTGGATGTTGGATATGACTAGCGGGGATGTTATTTCTTGGATTGTTAGCATATATTCACTGTCATATAGCACTATTGTCCAATGTTGAAATATTGGCATAGGTTTTGGGTTTAAGGTCAAACCTATGAGTTTACCAACATTATTGTTGACATTTTTTAGTATCATTTTCAGGTGTTTGCAAAATACCTTTGATTGAAATTAAGACGAGGTTAAAGACAAACAAAGCATGATTACAAGATAGTTCAAACATAATAAAACAAACTATGAAGAATTAAAACACACATGACACTCCTAATTTGCGGGAAAAATAAATTAGGTTGCCTCTCAAGAAGCGCTTTTCTTTATTAACGAGTCTTGTAGCTAGACCCGAAGTCACACGTCCTTACGTGACTTCCCCTTCATCATCCATTCCAGTTACATATTCAGGGCCTAACTTTAAACATTCCTCGTAGAACCCTAATATCCTACTCATTACATATTCAACTCCTCTTCTCTTGTCCTCCTCATTCCTAAGATAGACCAATTTTGTGTGTTCCTTTTCTAGGTTCGACAACAAGTTGTATTGTTCTATCTTATGGGGCATTTTATAGTTGACTTTATCATTTTCGTAGGTGAACCTAACTACTCATTCGGGTGGGTCGTGCGTCATGTTGGATATTTCAATAAAAGGCCTCCCTAGTACTACATGTGACAACCTAGGGTCTATGATCGAGCTAATATCCTCGACAATCATGAAGTCTACCACATAGGTGAAGTTTCCTACGAAGACATGCATCCCTTTAATCCTTCATGTGAAATTACTAATTCCTCCATTTGGGTTTTCTCTAGGGTCGAGTTTTCTTCTTATGATCTAATTATACATCATTCGGGTCATGATATTAAGAGGGGGGTTAAGGTCGATGTATTCTTTTTCCACATGCATGTGCCTAATGTTGCATGGTATCTTGAGGTTCGATAGGCATCCTTTCATAATGATGGGGTTCCATAGAAATATTGAGGAAATTGGGCCGCACATAAGGTATTTGTGATACGTGAGTTCACTCCTAGATGGGAATATGTCAAAATACTCTACTTCTTGCACTCTTGCTTCGGGTTCTTCCTTGTGGGAACTGTCATCCTTCAGGATTATCTCGATAAACATTACGTCACATCTCCTTCTTTGGTGCAAACGAGTTCAGCGTTGGGCGATGGGGGAACCAATCCGAGCGTTTCGAAGAGTGAATTGAATTTGAGGACTTTTTCGGTGATGAATGAAACTGATGGATCAGGTGGTGTCGGGGAGTCAGGATGGTTTTCCGAGCTGTCTCTCTCTTCTTCCTTATTCCCTTCGGTTCTGTCGTGGGGATCACTTTGTTGCTTGAGGTGGATTGTGATGGTGTTAATTGAACTGTGAATTTATGTTGAGCATTGCGGGTCCATTGTTGGGTAAGAATGAGCAGACAAAACTGGATGAGTCCTTATATCGCTAGGCAGCGTGCTTGCTATTCGGTCGATGCTGGCTTTCAACACAGTGTCGATTTTGTTGGTCATCTCGCTTTGCTATTGTTTGAAATCGGCTTCAAACTTGGATAGCCTAGCATCTTGAGATGCCATGAAGCTAGACACCAATCCTTCAATGTTTGATTGACTATTAGAGATTCAAGGATTGTTGTTGAAAGAACGGTTCAAGATCGAACTGTTGGATTGGAACTGGTTAGGTGGGTTTGGAAAGTTATTTTAGGAATTTTGAGGTTGTCTCCACCTAAGGTTTGGATGACTTTTCCATGACGGATTGTACGTGTCACCAACATTGTTTTGCTTGGGCTTGAAAGTATACCACTTACCTCCCGCTTCATCGGTACGCGAGGATGCGTATTCAACAAAGGCTTGTTCGGGGTTTTCTATGCAATACTGACTGTTGTGGGGACCACTGCAGATTTCACATGAGGTAGTGATTTTGTTTACTTGGGTGGGTTGTTTCGGAGCAAGATAAGCTTCCATCAAGCATTGAACTAGATTTTCGATCTCGATTAGACGGCGGTCGGATGTACTCGGGACATCTTGTGGCACTACGATTGCCTTGTTCGGCTTAGTGAAATCCCTTGGGTCGTTCCAACTTTCATTGTCATAGAGGGCGAGGTCCTCTAATAATGCCCAGTATTCTTTGGCATTGAGGTCACGAAGCTTACCACTGGCTGATTGGTCAATGGTTTCTCTTGTGACGGGATTGACATGCTCATAATTTTTTTTGACTTGGAGCCAAAGGTCGATGCCATGATGAGGGACTTTTTGGAGTAAGTCCTTGAAACGAGTCCATGCTTCAGATAGAGATTGTTCATGATGTTGTTGGAACATCAGGATGTTGTTGGAACATCAGGATATCATTGCGGAGTTTTGCAGAGTTTTGCGGTCCTTCCCGATGGAAAGAGTTGATCAAGGAATCGGGTAGTAAGATCCTCCCATGTGGTGATGGATCCTACTGGAAGACGTTCAAGCCAATTTCTAGCTTGATCACGTAGGGAAAATTGAAACAAACGTAGGCGCGTTCTTTCCTAATTTTCACCGTCAATGGTCGAGTATGTCCACAAGTTTAAAGAAATCCTTGAGGTGTTGGTTTGGATCCTCGGACCAAAGTCCGTGGAATGAGCATCCGTTTTGCACCAACCGGATAGTGTCGGATCAAAGAGGTACCACGTTGTTCCCTACGAGGAGTTCGATGGTATTCCCATAGCCCTCGTGGCTAGGTTTGGATTAGTCTCCTAGAGTACGGATAGGATTCTCGTCTCCCATGGTGGTTGACTAGAATGGGTTATGAAACAAATAACACGAAGAAAAGATAAACTACAAGAAAGCTAATGTATGGGAATTAATTCTCACTTGAAAGGATTCAAGCAAGTAGAACTAAGCTAAACTATGATCAAAACCTAACTATTCCCCAGGCGGCGACGCCAAAAACTTGATGTGGTGGTCGTTAGACTTCAACAATAAGTTTTATAACTCTCTAGGCAGAGCACCTAATCATTATAGTAGTAGTATAGGAAAGACTCGAGGGGTTGTTATCGCTCACTCGAGGAATAGGTTGGGAAGGCTTGATCACGGTCTAACAGAATTCTAAAGGTTGAAGGAAGATTCTTTTTTATATTTTTGTATTTTATGGAAAGCAAGTAAATCATATATTGGAGAGGTTGGTTTGGTTTTAGCTATTAAACTAAATATAAACTAAACTAGTGGTGATAACAATAAGATAAAAGACTGTGTTTATTTAATCATGTATTACTCCCTTGATTTCTTATCCTAGTGTTGTTGCCTTGTCACACTTATGATGATCTGTGTAATTATTTCCTAAGTCATGAACGAATTACACGAACCCGCCATCTACTTACCATTCTGTTAGAGCAACGCACAAGCAAGGTAGTATGAAGACCATTACAAGGCCCCTAAGGGTACACTAAGTGCATGTGAAATATATTAAGAATGGATCAACCATATTGGGGGCAAGGTAGTATGAAGACTGTTACCCGATGGTATCCTTTCTACACAATCATGTTTCCCTAGACGTATCAACAGCGATACAAACAAAAGCTGGTTTTCTAAGGCCTAACTTGCACATCTATCACAAGAAGCAACACCACTAAGATCTACATTCTAGGTTTCATACAATCATAAATAAACACAATAGGAGGTTTAGCCAAGCATGTTATAAGTAAAGCAAGAACATAGATAAATCAAACAACACATAGACATATTGAATGATTAAATAAACCTTACTTGATTAAAACATGAGTTGGAGGAAGTACAATTGGGTTTTTAGGCCCTAAATTCATCCCTAACAGCTGCTAAATGAACTAGGGTTCGTACCTTCTTTTTATTCTAAAGTTACACACTTAAAACCCTAAATTCGGGTTTGTATATATAGGAAAACCGTTGTGACGGCATCGCATTTTAATCGTGACGCTGTAATGAAAGAGAATATTCTAGATAATAGGCTGGGTCGTGTGCTCTGACGCCGTCTTGGAATCTCATGACACCGTCTTGATCATCGTTGTGATGGCATTACGATGTATTTGTGACGCCGTCTCCAGCCACTATAGAGAAATTCTTGAGCCATGTTGGTGTAGGTCCGTAGTCTTGTCCGTTTCTTCTCCAAATGAGCCTAAGTCACGTGTATTTCCTCCAAATGCCTTCCAAATGCAAAATACCTGAAAAGGAACGATTAAGTACCTATTTTGGGCATAAACACACGATTTAGGGGGTTAAACGACCCCGAAAAAGTGTATAAAATGACACCTCATCACATAACAACGATCATGCAAATCAAAGTTTTCTTTAGCAGATTGGTTTTCTAGATGACCCTTCTAAGCCGGAGGGGTAATGTTAGAGATTAGGAGATGGCAGTCGACATAGGTCTTCAACTCGGAGGCTTCAAGTAAACCTACAAGAGCAATATAAGCAAGTTATAAAGAGAAATTCGAGAAGTAACAAGAAAAGGAAGTTACCCTCAGTATCATCATTGGATATGGTCAAGTAGGAGGAAGGCCCAACCTTGTCCTTATAAGTGGAAGCAACATGGGAAGATTTCTATTGGGTAACCCTTGGTGGAGAACCGAAGGTAGCCAACTTACATTTCACAAAAGCCTTTATAGAGCCCCTTATTCTACACCTTTGATCTTTCATACTTTCTACCACGCTCTCAGCAACCACAACCATAGATTGTCTCACCAAAATACATGCCACTAATTAACTTGGAATCATGGAGGCTAATCTAGATATACTTATTTGATTATGCTAACGGCCATAGGTTTAAGGCTAAGGAAATAATGTTAGGTTAAAATTTAAACCTAGCTAATAGGTTATTTATTAACAGCTTGGCTCTGACTGCGCTGAAGTGCTTTGACATAGTAGTAGGAATAGATTGGTTAACCTAGGTTCGAGCGGAGATTGATGTCTCGAAAAAAGTTATCTGAATATCACCCCAAAAAGGAGAAACTCTGGTCGTACAAGGAGTGCTTAGCATTTGTGGCTCATGTAGTGGAATAAGACACGAAGATAAAGCAAATCTAAAACATTTCTAAGGTGAGATAACATCATGAAATGTTCCAAAAGTATTGTTTGGACCTCCCTCGCCTAAGAAAATCAAATTCTAGATCAGTCTCTGAACATGATATCGTCAGTTGAGAGTCCAAGAGGAAGACGCTCCTAAGAAGCTTTTAGGACACATTACGCATACTATGAGTTTTAGTTATGTCGTCTGGAATAACTAATACACCAAATGTATTATTTTAATTGATAAACAGAGTATGTCGACCATACCTAGACAAGTTGTGATAAGGTTTTTGATGACATCTTGATTTACTCACGAAGTAAGATACACCGCAAACAATATCCAAAGATTTTACTCGAACTACTTAAAGACTAAAAGTTGTACGCCAAGTTCTCGAAGTGTGAGTTTTAGCTGCGAGAGGTACACTTTTTTGGTCACTTAGTCAACAAAGATAGGATTCACGTGGACCTAACCAAGGTTGAGGTTTTCAAGAAACGGGAAGCACCAAGGAACCCTACGGAGATATGCTAATTTCTGGATTGGTGGGTTACTACCGACGGTTCATTGAAAAGTTTTCCAAGGTTGCTGAGCCATTAATGGAGCTAACTCAAAAAAGTAGGAGATTATTTAGGGTGAAGAACAAGAGGAAGCATTTGGGACGTTGAAGCCCAGGTTGTGCAACGCACCAATCCTAGCATTGCTAGAAGGAACAGAGAATTTTGTAGTTTATTGTGATGCTTCGCATAAAGGATTGTGTTGTATGTTAATGCAGGGAAACAAAGTTATTGCTTACGCTTTGAGGCAACAAAAAAAGACAAGAAGAACTACACTATGCATGACTTAGAGTTGGGAGCAGTAGTGTTTGCATTAAAGATTTAGAGACATTACTTGTACAACATAAAGTGCATGGTCTTTACCGATCATCAGAGTCTTCAACACATCCTTGATCAGAAGATGCTCAACATGAGACATAGAAGATGGATTGAATTACTGAGCAACTATGATTGCGAACTCAAATACCATCCTGGTAAGGCAAACGCTCTGAGCAAAAAAGAAAGGTAAGACCTTTACGAGTGAGGGCCTTAGGAATGTTAGTACAGACAAGTTTAAAACCTTGTATACTGAATGCTTAGAAAGACGCACTGAAGGACAAGAAACACGAGGCTAAGAAACTCTTTAATGCAGATTAGAAGTTTCATGTTTGGTCTGATGGAGTTAGATATTAACGAGATTGGATTCTAAAAATTAACAATCTATGAGAAGTAACTTTGGATGAAACCCGTTGATCGAGATATTCAACCCACTTAGGAGCTGACAAAATGGACCACGGTGTTAAGAATATTATTGGTGGTCGGGTATGAAGAAGGAGATTGCAGAGTACGTTAGGAAATGCTTGACTTGTTCTAAAGTCAAGGCAAAGTATCATAAACCATCCAGTATGTTGCAGCAACAAAAAATTCTAGTATGGAAATGGGAGAGTATTACGATGGACTTTGTGACAAAATTGCCTTGGACAAAAAAAGGGCATGACTCGATATGGGTTGTAGTGGATCGATTGATGAAATCCGCACACTTTCTCCCGATTCTAGAAGACTATAAAATGAAAAAACTAGCTCAGATTTACATCGATGAGATAATTACAAGACATGGAGTACATATGTCCATTATTTCGAATAGAGATAGTCGTTTCACGTCGCACTTTTGGCAGCTACTTCAGAGAGCTCTAGGTACACAACTACATATGAGTACCGCCTACCATCCACTGGATGGACGGCCAAAGCAAACGAACAATAAAGATAATGAAAGACATGATGTGAGCTTGTGTGATTGACTTTGGAGGTAGTTGGGATACTCACCTACCCTTGGTGGAGTTCTCATACAATAATAGTTATTACACTAGAATTAAGTGTGGCCGTTTGGAGCCTTGTATGGGAGAAAATATAGGTCTCCACTTTGTTGGCTTGAGGCGAGAGACATGCAATTGACTAGGCTTGACATCATCCAGGAGACGGTTGACAAGATCACATCAATTAAAGAAAGACTAAAGACAGCTTGGAGTTTTCAGAAGAGATATGGTGACAACCACAGGAAACCATTAGAATTTAAGTCGAAGATAATGTACCCCGTGAAAGGGCATGATTCTCTTTAGAAAGCGAGAAAGGCTAAACTCAAGGTACGTTGGACCTTTTAAAGTGCTGCAAAGAGTTGGTCCGGTAGCTTACTGATTCAAACTACCGCAAGAGCTCATTGCAATTCACGATGTATTCCATGTATCATATTTGAAAATTTTCTTAGCGGACGAGATGATGATCGTCCTGCTGGAAGAAATACAGATCACCGTTAATGATGGACTACGAGGTCAAGAGGAGGAGCATAGTCGAACTCCCATCATTAAAGTTTAGTGGAATTCACAACGAGGACCAGAGTTCACTAGGGAACATGATAATGAGATCAAACGCAAGTATCCTCATCTTTTCAAGAGCGCGCAATCATGTGAAGGAACGAGCTGAATTTCGGGACATAATTCTTTTCAACGGGGGGATATTGTGACAACCGTTAAACTCAGGTTAGAGACCGTTAAAGTTCTTTAATGTCTTTGTCTATTTTTAGGAACCCGTGCCTTACGAACGTGCCTTCGACCTACGATTCTAGCTTAACGTCTTTAACGGTCGACGATATGCTCAAATTACTTTAAGTTAGTGTCACGACCCTCAGATAAATTAATTTACCTAACTTGAACATTCATCATTAGATGTCACACTTTAAGTCACATTTAAACTTACTTATACCTTTTTACTCACACTATAATTATACATACATAATACATAACAAATTATACAAAAACAATCATCCCCATATCCCTCCCTTGCTGGCTTAGGAAACCACCAACACTAAAACCATACATTTGGTCTTCACACTTTTCCAAAATCATCATTATTTCTCTTTTAAAAATCTTTGCATCACCTTCTCACACATACACCATTTTTTTTATCAAAAACTAGGTTTTCTCTTCCCTTTCTCCTCCCATATGTGTTGGCCAAACAAACACCAAGAACACAACCATACAAAACTTTGATTAAACTCAAGAAAACATCACTACTACGTCCCTTATAACCTTGTGTACAACCATTACCACTCAAAAATCCACCAAAGAACCTGATAAAGATATTCAAGAACCTCATCCCACTAATCATATCCATCATTCTTGAAGATTTTAAAGGTAAAACACGGGTGCAAAACGACTTGTATCTATCTTCCACCAAAAAGCTCTAAAAAAGACTTTATTGCACTTTTCTTTGATTTATTTATATATTGTTAGGATTCTAGAAAAGTATCGGTCATTTCTAGTATTTATAGTCTTAGCTCGTAGTTTATGCAAGTAATGTTTAGTTAAGTAAACGGGCCGACCCCTGGAAAGCTCATGGAAGCCCAACATGTAAGAGACATATATAAACCCTCTCCACACATGGAGAGGGTGTTGGTTTCTCATTATTCATAAGCAATTATTTGTTTCTCTCAATAGAAACCTTATAACCTCTTTCTCTCTCTAGAATCATATAATCTATCTTAATGTGTATTTGATATATATCCTACAATTGGTATCAAGAGCTATGGGGTAGTATAAGTGATTATTGTGGTTGATTTTTGAGCTTATTCGTGAGCTTATTCTATAGCTTATAGGGTTTGGCTTATTTTTTTAGTTGCTTATTTTCTTAAAAAAGCTTTGAACTTGCTAGTCTAAAACAATAACTAGCTTTAGCTTATATCTTTTTCGTGTCTTATTAGTTGGTAAATAGCTTATTAAAGCTTATTTAGTAGCTTTTTAGTCACGGCTTATATTAGGTTTGGCTTATTTTGACATAAAACTTCCATTTTTTCCTTTTAAAATCATTTGTAGTTTATTGGGTTTACTTTTTCTTGGCTTATTTAAGTGGGAAAATAAATTTTAAATGCTTACTTGGTGCTTATTATGTCTCGGCTTATTTCCATTATTTTTTATGTTTTTTTTTGCTTATTTACTTTAAAAAAGCTTTAAACTTTCCATAGTATATAGGTTGTAGCTTATTAGTCCTTTCTTTTCGTGGCTTATTTGGGTCTTCAATTTGCTTATAACGAGTTTATTAGAGCTTTTGTGTGGTTTTAACTTTTCAAGCGATTTAACAAAGCAAAAGGACATATTTTTCAAAAAGGAATAAGGACAAGAAATAGTACACGCGGTTTATACATGTACTAGGTAGTTTAAGTTATTTTAGGTGATTTACAGGTTTGCTATGCGGTTTAACAAGCTTATTTAGGCGGTTTAACTCAGCGGTTTATCCTCTTCATCAGGCGGTTTAGCAGGCTTGATCTCGCGGTTTAAGTTAAAGCAATCAGGAGGTTTAGGTTTGATACTAGGCGGTTTAAAAGTGATCTCTCGCGGTTTAACACAGGCTATCTCGCGGTTTATCCTTCTGCTCGCGGTTTAAGTTTTCTTATTCACGCGATTTAAGTGTTTTAGGGATTGTACTCTTTGCGGTTTAAGGGTTTCTAGGCATATTACATTACGAGATTTAAGGTTTACTGGTATGTGCTTAATTACACATACCTTTTACCTATAAAAACGGGCCTAAAATGACCAAAATATACCAAAAATACATTGTATTTATGTGTTTTGTGATTTATGATTGTGCAGGTAACGGATATTCACTAAAGACAAAAATTAAGTCAAAAAGGACAAAACCGAGCACGGGAATGAAAAGAGCGTGAAAAGTCAAGTCAACAAGTCAAAGTCAAAAGTCAAAGTTAAAAGTCAACAAGTCAAAGACAAAGCCGAATCCGAAGAAATCTTAAACGGGCCAACCCGTACCCATTTAATGGGTCGAGTCAGCCCATTAAGCTTTTAATATAAATCATATAAGGTTTAACAAGTCCAAACTACCCTTAAAGTCCATGAATCCTAACCCGGCCCAATTCATTACACATAATCCCAAATCACATAACACCTATTAACCCCCTTTATCTTATACACCCCAAAGTATTTACATCGTTAGTCCTTAAAGACTAACATAGTTACTTCTTACACCCTAACCTCATTAACCCCGTTACCCTGTTTACCTAAATCAAACCTTTCCCGCCTTTTCTACTATTCATCATCCCTGTCATTTTCACCTTTACCCTTGCACCCCATAGACAAAACCATCACTCTCACCTTTAACCCCACCCCATAAACTGCCAATTCCACCTTGGCAATCCTCTATTTTGTGATTCGTTGATGAGACATGGACTAAATCAAAGGCTCAAATGATACTACTTGGTGACCAAGAAAATTGGATGGCTATGATGAAAACTTGAAGTCACTCACACAAGAAAAACACCCTCTTAACTCACTCACAGAAAAAGCACAAGCATTGAAGACCCAAGTCATTGGTTTTTCTATATATATAGGACCTTTGTAAGCCCTTGAGGCATCTAGTTTTCAGTTTTTCAGCTTATATTAAGTCTTTTTAACTTATTGTACTTTTTTTAAAAAGCCTTGTACTTTTTTTCTTAAGTTAATGAAATTTAAGTTTTTATGTTAAAATCTTGTTTTTATGTTAATGCACTTTATGTTTTAAAAACGTTTTATAAGCTCTCTTAAGTTGTTTTACTTTTAACTTAAGCTGTTTACTTAGGCATTATAAGCTTGTCTATAGCTTATAGTGTTTTAATTTCACTCAAAAATCACTCATAAGCTATTTTGGAAGACAAGCCAAAAAGGGAAGGGCTTATAGGTTTTTACTAGCTTGTTTTAAACAAGCTAGAGCTTGTAGACAAAGCTCTGAAGAGCTTATTTGCCCTTGTTTAGAGCAAAGGGCAAGGTACTCTCTTTTTCATTTTTTGCTTATTTCACTGTTTGCTTATTTATTGCTTATTACTGCTTACTATTGCTTATTATTGTTGTTTATTGCTTATTTGTCATTGTTTATTGCTTATGTGTCATTTGCTTAAGTTTTTAATTAAAACTGTCTTTTATACCTTTTAAACTGCATAATCTAGTTTGCTTATTTAACTGCTTATTTTTTGTGTTCTAATTTCTTTATTGTGATTATCTTACTTTGTGCTTAACCTGTTTTGAGTTTTTGCAAGTTTTCTAAGTCATTCTCAAACTTAAAATGGTTTTTCATTTTCTTAAGGGGTGTTTGGGTTAATAGTCAAAATGGGTCAAAAAGGGTGTAAAACTACTTTGGGTCATTAATCCAACTTTAACAAGCCTTTTTAAGTTGTGTTAATCTGTTTTATAAGTTTTTCAAGTCTTAAAGTAAGTTTTAAGGTTTTTTCTATAAGATGTGTGAATCTGTGGTCTCAAAACTCTTTCAAAGTGTTTAAATTTGATTTTGGCTCAAAAGTTGTTTTAAGGCTTTGGTTTTGTGTTCTTTTAGTGTTAAAATGCAGTAGCAAAAAAGGGGGGTCAAGTGTGCTTTGACATATGGTTTTAGAAGTCAATCTATCTAAGTTATTTTTCAGTTTTAAGTTTTAAAAAAAGAAAAAAAGTCCATTTTTCAATTGCAAATTTAGATAAGCTAAAGTAGGTTTTAGGTTTTAAAATTTCTTGCATAAGTAGTTTGTAGTTCTAAATTGATCTGTTTCAACTTATTTTGTAGTTTTAACTTATTTAAGATAGCTTATTTAGGTTTGCAAAAAAAGCTCATTTACCTTTTAAAAAGAAAACCAAAAAGAGTGCATTCTATGTAATCAGCTTTTTCATGTGGCTTTTTCATGGCTTATATGTTTTTTAAAATACTTTTTCTTTGCTGATTCTTGAAGCTTATATGATAAGCATGATCTGCATATAAGTCATTAAGCCATAAGGATAGCTTAAGGCTTTTAAAAATTAGCTTAAAAGCAGCCATTAGCCCTTTAAATTGTTTTCTTATGCAATCTGTCTTATTGATTTTTAGTGCCTTTCTGCTTAATTTCTTTGCTTATTTTTTTTGTAAGCGCTTATTAGGGTTAGGTTATCATCTATTTTAGCTTATTTGCCTTTATTGTGTGCTTGTTAGTTCTAAAAAAGCCAAACAGTTTAGGCTTTTAACCACTTAGTAAAAAACTAAGTCTGTCAACTTATCTTAGCTTATTCCTAGCTCATTTTTAAGTTTTATAAAAAGTTGCTTTGTTAAAGTTTTTTGTTTTTGCTTATTTTATAAGTTTAAAAAAAAGAAAAAAAATGTTTTGTAAAAAAGAGAAGTCGTCGGGGTCGAACCCGTGACCTCCCCTTTAGCATACCAACATATTTAACACATACCTCAACACCATCTGCCCTTAGGACTTTTTCAGTTATAACTTCACATTACTTTTTATTTATACTCATTTTAGTCCATTAAGCTTAACAGCTTATTACGCTTATTTCCTGCTTATTTCAATAAGCTGTTTTGCCAAATTTATTTTTCCTAGGATGTAAACTGTTCAACGGACTTTTCCTGAATTTTTCATAATTTTCCAAATCATTTTAATATTTTTAATTAATTTTTTTTATTTAAAACTGTTTTTAATTCAAATTAAATAAAATAAAAATCAAAAAAATATAATTCTTTTTTTTAATTTTCTTTTATCACTTAGGACATTTAAAAATTAAATTTGCATTTTTAGGGTTAAATTTATAGAATTTAGATTTTTAAAGAACTGGATTTGAATCCTGTTATCGTTTTTAGTGTTTTAGCTTTAATTGCTTTAATTTTTTGGCTTGCTTTTAGTTGATTTTGCATTTTATTTATAGAAATACAATCTAAATCTTTGATCATTCAAACACGCGATCACGAACTTAGCCTCGATTTTCAATTCGCACCTCGTCGGGAAACGACCCAAGAAGGTTTTTTAGGGTTTTACTTTGGGTAAAAGTAATTTTTCTTCTTTAAAACCTTACGGAATACTTACTACTCTCTCTTTTTATTTGATGTTTCGTTATATATATATATATATATATATATATATATATATATATATATATATATTATATATATATATATTATATTATTATATATATAATATATTATGGTATATATATTTCATATTATATACATTTTGTATAACTAAAGATCAAATCTACTAAAGAAATCAAATCATTTACCTTCGCGGAATAACAGGTTGCTCCCAGTTTATGAGACCTTCATGCAGTTTAAGACTCGTTTAGGCAGTTTAAGGAAACAGGCGATTTAAGGTTTTTGTGCTCGCGGTTTATCCAAGTTCCAGACGGTTTAACTCTTGTTACTCGAATTTTATCTTTTTTCTACGCGGTTTAAGTGTATTTAGTTCACAGTTTAAGTCTGTGGTGGTTCACGGTTTCGGGTTAACAAAGGAAGAAGACAAGTTTCAAAGGGGTAGGAAAGATTTTGGTTTGAAATTACAAGCCCTAGTTGAGATTTACCGTTTATACCCTCGAAGCTTCAATCCATTACACCATTCGTCCTTATAGTTCCATTGTTCAACCATTAACCTTAAAGTTAATCTTTTCTTTCACCGTTAGTCCTCAACATTATACTAAACAACCGTTTACCTTCAAGTTGAATTTTCTTTAACCATTAGTCCTTATCTTTTTACTTAACAATGATTTCATCAACAATAACATCACTTTATCTACTTAAGATCCTATAATATCATTTCACACATCAATCAAATCATTATGTATACAATGGCTGAGAATGTTATTGCTGCGGGATCGGAGAACCGTCCTCCTATGCTTGAGAGAAGTCAGTATGATTCATGATAGAGTCGTATGTTACTTTACATACAAGGAAAAGAAAATGGTAAACAACATCTTGAGTTAGTCGAAAAAGGTCCATTTCAGTTTGGAACGATTGCTATTCTAGGAACTGCAACCTCACCTGCTACTGTAAGAGAGAGAACTTTGGATGATCTCACAATTGAAGAAAAGATACGTCAAGCATGTGACATCAAGGCAATCAACATCATTCTTTAGGGTTTACCACCTGATGTATAGTCTCTTGTGAATTATCATAAAGTTGCTAGGGAGATATGGGACAAGGTTAAATTGCTTATGGAAGGTTTAGAACTATCATTGCAAGAAAGAGAATCAAAGTTGTACAACGAGTTTGATAGATTTACATTTGAGAATGAAGAAAATATTCACTCTTATTACTTAAGATTTGCTAAGCTGATAAATGATATGAACACAATTGGGATGTCAATGGAAAAGCGTCAAGTTAATACAAAGTTTATGAACAATCTTCAGCCATAATGGAGTAAGTTTGTTACAAATGTGAAATTAGCAAAGGATATGCACAACAGCTATACGCATATCTACGAAAACATGAAGCCCATGAAAAGAAAGTTCGTATGATGATGCAAAGATTTCCAAATCCTCTTGCATTGGTTGCTAACATATATAACTTACCTCCATTCTACAATAATCACCAACCTTAGAACAATCATTAGTTTTCAACAATTCTTCAACAACAACAATTCTATTCACCTCTTCAATAACAACAAGCATATGAAGCACTAGTTGTTCATCAACAATCATATGAAGCACCAATTGTTCATCATTAATCACCTACAGTATTTCCACAACTTGATTTAGGTCTTATTGTACCAAACATTCTTCCAACTGATGATCCAATTGAAAGTCTTAAAAAAGCAATGGCATACTTAAGTTCCGCCATTACTTTAAGATATACATAGACCAATAATTAACTCATGACTTCGTCTAATTCAAAGAACCATGACACTATTCAAGATGGCAGGGTAACAGTGCAGAATGTGCAAGGGCGTCAGACTAAGGGTTATGCGGGTAATGTTGCAAAGGGTAATGCTACTGGAACAAGGGTTATCAGGAATATGGGAAATACTACTGCAAACCAAGCAAAGGTCATTCGATGTTACAACTACAAAGGTGAACGTTATATTGCAAAGCAATGTACTCAACCGAAGAGGGCACAAAATTCAGAATTGTTTAAGGATAAGATGCTGCTAGCACAAGCTTAGGAAGCGAGAGTTGCTTTAGATGAAGAACAACTTTCATTTTTAGGATATACAAGGGAAAGAGTTGAATCAGGCACAAATGCTCGAGTATTGACAACCACTGCTATCTTCCAAACAGATGATATTGATGCATTTGATTCAGATTATGACAAAGCACCAACATCAAGTGCAGTCTTCATAGCAAATCTTACTTCTTATGATTTAGATATTCTCTCTGAGGTACCAAATTACGACACTTATCAGTTATCACAATAATAATGTGTTTGATCAAAGTGTTTAAGAGACAAACTATTCTAAACAACATCATTTCGTTCACCATTCAAATATTGAACTTACAAGTGACAACAATGTTATCTATTATGATCAGTATCTAAAAGGGAATGAAAATGAAGTTGTTCAATGTACTACTTCTCCTGAACAACAAGATGATATGATAATGTCTATAGTTGACGAAATGTCTAACCATGTAGCCAAATGCAATGCGGTTAATAAAAAGAATAAGATTACGAATGAATCTTTAACCGTTAAGCTTGAATGATACAAAGAACTAGTCAAATTTTTTGAACAAAGATAGAAATTTGACATACCGAGAAAGACATATTGATTCTCAAGTACGAGTTATAATCGTTGATCGTAATGCAAAGTTTGACGCCTTTCAAAAAGAGAATTAAACATTAAAGTTGCAACTTTCTGCAAATATTAAAAGTAACAAGTCTTTAACAATAACAATCGATGTTCTAAAAAAAGAGACTTTTGAAAAACAAAATAAATACATTGATGAAATCTTGAATTTAGAAAAGAAAAAGAAATCTCTTGAAAACATTGTTTACAAAATAGGTCAAACTGTTCAAACAATGCATATGTTAACGAAACCTCAAGTTTTTTATGATAATAATCACAAAACGGATCTTGGTTATCAAAACCCTTTGTATATTTGTAAAGCTCAATGAGAACAACCTGTGCTATATAGTAGCAGTGCCTTAGCTGAAAAACATGATGCAATTTCTGTGATTGATACTAAAGAGACTTTGATGTTAGCTGAAGAAAGTAGATTTAAAATGAAAGAAAAATAAGATGATCCGATTATGAATGAGAAAAAAGTAGACATTAATCCCATTGATTATGCTTCACTGAATAAATTGTATGACCACTTTGTTCCTAAAAAACAACTGTCTGCAAAACAAGCCTTCTGGTTACCTTTTTCTAAAACGGTCTCTAAAAAACCAATGGTTCGACCAGAACCAATTTAAAATGATCTTCCTCGCAAACTTTCATCCACTAGTATGGTCAAACAAAACCTTTTGAAACTATAAAGTCATCTTGACAATTTTGACAATGTGATAAAAGTCAGAACTAAAGTAACTGGGTAGAATGAAAGTGTGACATCCTTCAATTTTTAGATCAGTAACTGAAAGCAAACGTATGATAATTGACTCTCTTGATTATTTATAGAGTCACTTTTATGTGGTCACAACGCTCTTAGCATTTAACGCTTGATTTTAGTGCAACTCAAGTTTCAAGTAAATATTTATCCCGAGCTTTAATATCTATTTCATAAATTTATAGAATTTATTTTATTATTTTTGGTCGATTTAGTAAAAATCGTCGTTTTAATTATTCGCGAGTCGAGCTTTGGTTAATTATTCGTTTTAACGATCAAGAAATCCATAATTCCATATTTTAGCTTCGAGAGCTTAATTATTTTTATTTTAGTGTTTCTCGATTTTTCCTCGCGTTTTTCCAAAACCGCGTCAAAATAGTATTTTTATAATTTATAACAAGTTAATTCGATGTTTGGGCCTGAGATTTAAGTGATACAAAAGAATTTATATTTTGGAAAAATAATATATATACACACATAAAACCAAACACCTCTTTCCCTTTTATTTGTTCCTACTCAACCCCAAAACAAACACACCCTTATATTTTATTGCTTCCCACAAAACCAAAAACCAAACACCCCTCTAATTTTATAAAAATCCCTATATATAAGGTCCCAAACCCACTCAAACACTTCCATAAAAATTACACAGTAACAAAGAAAAATTCGTTCAATCCTCTCCCTCTCTATGTTCGACGAGCAGATACAAACCTATACATCCATCTTCAAAAAAATTCTCCAAACCACTCCCATTCAATCTTAAATCAATCCTAAACTAAACCTCATTAACCCTTAACAACAATAAACCTCCATGCATAAAGTTCTATCAAGATGTTAATTTTTTTAAAGATTTTTTATTCTTGGGTTTTGATGCAATTGAGAGTAAATTGATGTTATAAGGGCTTGATTTGAAGTGTGTATGCAAGATTTAGTGTGGTGAAAACAAGTTCGGGTTTGATTTTTGGGCTCTTTGGGTGTTCGGCCAAATCAAGAAAACCACAAGGGTGGTTTGTTTTCATCATCTAACTACTTCTTTGTGTTTGTAAGTATTTTTATTAGCTATTTATGTCGATTAAGCTATATATTGTGTGCATGTAATTAATTTTATATTGAGAATCCATAGATTGTGTTGCATGTTATGCTTTGAGGTAGATTGTTGGTTTGAGGTATTAGTGGAAGGAGGTAGGCTAGCAGGGAGTATTTGTGAAGTTGTTGTGGTGAGAAAATGGCGTTTGGATGTGTTTTGAAACGGGTCGTTTAATGCAGAAAGTTTGCGTATCATTTTCGAGTGAGTGAAAATTTTCAAAACTGATTTTGGCCTAAATTATTTAGTAGAAGATGTTCATACCTTCGATTCGATATATGGATCGTTTGATAACTCTTAAAAACGAACGTTTGGCGGCCGATTGAAGTTGCGAAAAGTGAAACAAAATTAGCACCTAATAAAAATAGTGGTTGCTGTCAGATTCAAAAAAGGGCATTTTCTTCATTTTCTGCTCAGTTTCGGCCTTCGGCCGAAACATGATAGTTGTTCGAAGGGTCGTTTTACTTTTTCGCGAGGATAACTAAGTCTAAAAAGGCGTAATGACGGGTCGAAAAGCTTAGAATAAAATATGTGTTTTTCTTTTTTTTAGTTTGCATCAGATCTGATATAGGGGCGTTTTCGTCCTTTTCTATCGAGTTTTGAGTCTCCGGTAAAAACTAAAAAGTTGTTTAAAATGCCGATTTACTTTCCCGCGAGGATAACTAAGGCTAAAAACGTACGTTAGCGGGTCAAAAAGCTTAGGATTAGATATTACATTTTTAGGAAAAGATAAGTTTTCTGTAGAAACTTTCAGGGGTATTTTGGTCATTTTCTGTTGGGTTTCGGGTCTCGGCTAAAACTAAAAAGTTGTCCGAAACGTCGTTTTACGTCAAAATGCTTCAGAGTCCGAGTCTTGAAAACTTAATCTAGCGGGTCATTTTGGACGGGCCGGACTTAAGAAAAATATATAATAAAAGTCAAACTTAGCGAAATTCTTTTAATAGTCAATTAGCTTTATGGAGAATGATTAAGGCGTAAAATATGTTAACTAAAACTGAAATTACAACTAATAAGTTAGTCTTCCACTTTTGTTCATGTCTAAAATCATAATCTTTTAAAATGGGTCAAAATGAGTAATTTTCATTAAAATTGCATATTAGTCGGAATGGGTTAAAATATAGTTAAATATTAAGGCGTAACACTTAGTGGGTAAGTAAGTAAGTTTGGCGCGCACATGGATTCTACAATATAAGATTTACATGCATTTCGGAATATATATTTATACTTATGCAAAATATGCATTTTCTTATAATTATATTTTCTTATACGCGGACCACTATTATTATAGGTCACGGTTGAGATTGTTGTTGCCATTCTTCTTCTCTTGTTGATTTTCTCGATCTATACTCTAGTTTACGGTGAGTTTCTCATATTCCCCTTTTTACATGATTTTTAAATGTTTTGGGGTGAAAGCATGATGTGTAGTTTGTTATGCAATTACTTTTAAGTAATTAATCTTTTGAGCATATTTAAAACTTGAACTTGTTTTGAATGAATGGAACTTAATTTGAACTTGTTGAACTTTGGAAACGTGATGGACTTTAAACTTTGAGCTTGATATGTATGTTGTTTGATGCTTGGAACCCGACACTACTTTTAACTCACTTTTCCCCTCAACGGGATTGAGACGTTAGTACTTATGAATAGCGCTATTAGGAGACTAGCCCCTCCTCACTCCCCGCACAAGGGTGCATAGTACTAAGTGTTTATGCCACACTCTACTACTGGAACTTGATTGGATGTTTGGAACGGTTAGGCTGAATACATTTAAGTAGTGCCTCGCATAAACACTATAGCATACATATATGTTGAATTGATTTTGTATTACGTTACTTTATGTAACGGGAACTGTTTTGAAAACTTGATTTGTTTTGGACTCTCAACTTGTTTGGAAATTGATTTGGTTTGAACAACAGTTTTTGATAACTTGCCATTGAGTTGGCAAACTATTATCGGACATCTTATGATGATATTGTTAAATATGTTGACATGGAAAAAGAAAGATATAGTTGAGGAATACACTAAGTGTTTGGAACTTGAGGCTCGTCTTTTCAAAAAGAAAGATATGGTTGAAAAAGAGGTTTATAATGAACTTTCAAAAAGTTTTTCAAGACTTGAAAAACATTTTATTTCTCTTTAAATTTTCGTACAACAAAGTAAAGAAAATTTTCAAAATGACAAGCCATGTAATAATCAGGATGCTTCTGAATTTTGTGAATTTTTTGAGATAAACGAATTGAAAGCTCAGTTACAAGCCAAAAACACCACAATCCGCAACTTGAAGAAACAAATTGAAACTTTGAAAGGAAAAAGTGTGACTGATTGTACTCAACCAGTGAATAATTTAAAAGTAATTGCCTCATGTATGTTTAAGTTAGATTTGCAACCACTTTCTCCTAAACTTAGGAAAACAGAGAAGTACATGTAAATTCCCTTAAGGTCACTAAGAAACATGCTGACATACTTTGTGTCATAAAGAGCAAGCTAGAGCTTTGATGCGTTTAGATGATGTGTTAGACTATGCTTGTAAGTATGTGGAATGAATTCATGAGTTGTTAGTATATGTTAGTGCTTCATGCCCTAATTCCCTAAATGATAGTGAGAAATTGGTTGTTGTCACACCAATGAACATAAATAGGCAAGTTAGTTTTGAGGAGTCTTGTACCACATCAGCAAATAACACATAAAAACAAGTAGAAGCACACAAAAATCAAAACACAAACAACTCTTTCTTGCCGTCTACAAGAGTAAAAATTTCTACTAATGCTAGCGAATCACAACCTAAGGGCAATACAAGGAACAATAGGATCTCACGACCATCAATTAGCAACATGAAGAATACAAAAGTAGAAGTCCACACTGCGAATTCTGAACATGTGTGTTCTACATGTAATGAATGTTTGTTTTCTGCAAATCATGATATTTGTGTTGTTGATTATTTGAATGATGTGAATGCGCGTACTAGAGCTAAGTTTAAGAGCTTTAAAAAGTATGATTGGAAACCTACTGGTAAAGTTTTTATAGAGGTTAGACACAGATGGTTGCCCACGGGAAGAACTTTCACTATAGTTGGAAATAAGTGCACTTTAACTTGAATCACTTCTACTAAAATAGTGCCCCTAGGAAATATGTTTAATTAAATTTAATCATGAATATACCACCAAGTAGAGTCTCTCGATGGAGACCCAAAGAAACAACAACTGTGTGTTCGAGTAGTGAACCTAGGATTGTAGAATCTAGGCCTTCTAAAAACTCAGAACCCAACAGAATTTGGGGATCTAATATTTCAAATTCTCCATCTTTTTCTCGTGTCCAATGTAGGTCGTACAAATCGTACTTTGGTACTTGGATTTTGACTACCCTAAACATATGACCGGGAAGCGATCTCAGCTCATCATTTTTGTCAATAAGTTTATGGGAACAGTTAGATTCAGAAATGATCATTTTGTAGCGATTATAGGATATGTTGATTATCAGAATGGAAATGTAATAATTTCAATGAGTCAATTCTGTTATTCCGATCTTGAAGTAGCATTTCGAAAACACTCGTGCTTTGTTCGTGATTTAGATGGTGTTGATCTAGTTAAGGGATTACGGGGCACAAATTTGTATACAGTTGTTAGCCTCACTTTTAGTGAAGCTGGCGTCTTACACGTGAATTGGATTAGTTTGGGACACTGCGTGTTACGCAGGGGTCTTTTATGTTAACTAGGAATAGTTAGGTTTTGCTTCTTGTATAAATACCCCTCATGGTTCTCCATGAGGGGGTGGATGTTCATTTTTCTTTTTTCCTTAATCTAATCTTTCATCTTTTTGTGTTCATCCCCTCTCTTTACTTTCTCTCACTAAAACTACACAATGATTTATCTAGTTTATTTTGATCAACCAAGACCCCCCGAAAGGTGTTTTATTAAGCGTACAACAGTATCACCGGATAACCGGGGGTGTCTTATATTCGTGTGTGTTGTGATGTGGTTTCGTTTCTTTTGTGCTTAATGGGTTGGCTTATTGAGGCTTATTGTTTCGGGCTATTATTTTTTTCTGCTTGTCCTATCCTTTGAGCTTAAGAAAAAATCCCACACGAGTTGATACAAGTGACAAGAAAAAAATCAAGATACACAAGCTCGGTGCAACAGAACGAGGTTCCTTCTTTGTGTGACCTGATGACGAGCGTACCCTTGTGGAACGATCGTGTGACATTAACGTGGGCACCAAACGAGCTTAATACTTATTTGCACCGAACGAGTAAAGTTGTGACTCAACCGAACGAGTGAACTCTTTAAGGATCGAACAAGGGTGGATCAAACAAGGGGTTGATGGAACATGGGGTGGAATCGAACATGGTGGATTTCGATCAAGGGTGTTTTCGAACAAAGGGTGGATCGAACAGGGTGATGAACAAGGGTGGACGAACAATCTACTTATTGGGGAACAGTGAAACCTTTGTGGATCGAATCAAGGTGGATCGAACAAGACAATCGAACTTAGTGAAATCACTTTTGGAATCGAATCAAGCTGCGTTGGTCTGAACAAGGACTCGAACGAGAAGAACCGAAGAGCGGATTCCGAACTGAGCCGGAATTCGAACGAGTGGATCGACGAGCAAAATTTTTTTTGGAACCGAACGAAAAATTTTTTGTAGAAGAAAACTTGTGTGACGAAATGGTGTTTCAGTAAATCAAACCATACTTTTGATCCGTAAGTCCGTTTTAGGCCCGGTGACCTCTCCAAATCGAGAGAAAAACAAGACGGATCACGCGTGTAACCACCTCTTTTGCCGGTTAAGGATTTTTCGAAAGGCCAAAAACATCGTTTTCTATGATTTATTGACACTTTTTAGTTTTTTTGGAATTTTTCGCCGCTGATTCCGAATCAATCATTTCACGGTTTTTTTTCTTGATTAGTATAATCCGTAAATGTCATTCGTTTTACGGTTTTAGTATAGAATTGTAAAACTCCTCTGTGTGAACGGTTAATTGATTTCACCAACAACAACAAACACAATACATTACACTAAAACGATCCTTATCAAAATTCACCTTCATTCACAAAGGATATTATTTGATTTTTAATGGACACGGGGTTTTTCTACGATTTTATGATATTTGATTGAAGTATGTATTTCACGGCGGAAGTGTACTTTTATTTCGTCTTTGTTTTTCGTCAACGAGAGATGACTTGTTCGGGCATATACGGTTTGTGATGAAGACTTGATTTATCTAGTTATGCTCGATCTGGTATGGGTTTACTTATAGTTACTCACGGGTTATAGCTATCACTTTAGGAGTTACATTATAGTATCTCAGTGTCTCACGTAGTTGAGAAGTTTTTCAAGAGGTGTTTGTTTTTTTTATATTCTTTGGGGTGAGTATTTGGTACTTAGAGATTTGCCTCAGCACGTTTTCTATCACGCGAGATTTGTACAAGATTAGGTCACAAGTCTGGGATTTTTACTTCATTTCTCGGGTTCGTTTTCATGGGTTGTATCCTTCAGTGTGTATCAGTATTAGCCTACAAGAATAGATAGGGGAATTTTGTTGGGTTTGATCAAGACAGGGAATTGTAAAGAGAGTACCGACTCTTCTCACAGAGCCATTGCTTATGCCATTCACGGGCTATGAAGCTAAGTAAACAGGTTCCTGTTGGCATTAAGATGTACACATGTGTAGGATGATTCCTCAGTTAGTCATCATCCTTGGAGGGGAGAAATGTGTACATCTTTTTGGTACTTACGTTTGATTTTTTATGTTACCGTTTTGATGTTACCGTCTCGACTACATAGAGGGAAAATTGCGTACACTCGGGACTTACAAGTTCACTTGATCGGGCTTTATAAAATATGCCGGAGGTTAGTCCGCAGAGATGATTAGGGCTTCAACTTGTTACTTTGGTGTCACGGTTTCGACTTCGGTAAAGGGATAAAATGTGTACTTTGGGCTGAATTCAATCAAGACTGGGATGCTTCCTAAGTGAGACGATGTTGATGATATCATCCCTCCCTTAAGATCGGTGTACTAATTCTTATCAGTCTAAGGGTGTCTGTTTGGGAGGGAGCTGAAGAAGTTCAGAGCATAATTCATATCAAAGCCGAAGTATTCGGATAAGAGAACTTCAAGGATGACAAATGAGATGCAGATTGATTCTTGATATACGTCGAACATGACCCAGAAGTGCAAGAATATGATGCATTATCAAGTCATGCAGCTAATTCAGAAACTTCGTGATGACCAGAAGCGTATGAAGAAAGTTTTTGAAGTCATGTCAGGAAGTTATGTGCAAAAATCCAATCAAAACCGGGTTCGGTAGATAAAACTTCTATGTCATCCTCAACATTTCGTTCGTCTACAAGCTGAAGAAATAAAGCTGGAGTATTCAAGTAGATCGTCAAAGATATTCTCAAGGAATACTGGACTTCATTCTTATCATTTTTCTTTATTTTTGCTTGTAGGGAACATTGTAACCAATTCACGTGTGACGCCATCTTGGAGGGAGATTGTTAGCCTCACTTTTAGTAAAATTGGCGTCTTACACGTGAATTGGATTAGTTTTGGACACTGCGTGTTACGCATGGGTCTTTTATGTTAACTAGGAATAGTTAGCTTTTTCTTCTTGTATAAATACCCCTCATGGTTCTCCATGAGGGGGTGGATGTTCATTTTTCTTTTTTCCTTAATCTAATCTTTCATCTTTTTGTGTTCATCCCCTCTCTTTACTTTCTCTCACTAAAACTACACAATGATTTATCTAGTTTATTTTGATCTACCAAGACCCCTCGAAAGGTGTTTTATTAAGCGTACAACAGTATCACCGGAAGATATGATGAATTCCTCTCCAATATGTTTATTATCCAAAGCTTCTAAGACTAAATCACGGTTATGGCATCGTCGTTTGTCTCACGTGAACTTCGGTACCATTTATCAACTTGCTAAAGAAGGTCTTGTCATAGGTTTGCCCAAATTGAAATACGAGAAAGACCATTTGTGTTCTGCATGTTCATTAGGGATGAGCAAGAAACATACTTATAAACCCAAATATGAAAATAGTATCTAAGAAAACTTATATTTGTTGCACATGGATCTATGTGGACCAATGTGTGTCGAGAGTATTAACGGGAGGAAATATATATTGGTCATTGTTGATGCTTATTCAAGGTTTACTTGGGTGAAATTTTTACGATCAAAGGATGAAACTCTTGAGTTCGCAATTAAATATTTGAAGAAAGTACAAGTCATTCTTAATGCAACTGTCAAAAACATTCGAACAAATAATGGAACAGGGTTTGTTAATCAGACTCTAAAAAGCTACAATGAAGATGTCGGGTTTCATCACCGAACTTTAGTTGCGAGAACTCCATAACAAAACGAAGTCATTGAAAAGCAAAATCGGACTTTAGTAGAGGCTACTCGTACTATGTTGATATTTTCAAAGACTTTATTATTCTTATAGGCAGAAGCTGTGCCAACTTCTTGTTACACCCAAAACCGATCCCTGATTCATGCTCGACACAACAAAACACCGTATGAGCTGTTGCATGACCATAAAATAGATCTAAAATATCTTCATGTCTTTGGTGCCTTGTGTTATCCACTCAATGACAGTAAAGATATTGGAAAGCTGAAATCTAAAGCTGATATCGGTATTTTCATTAGATATTCTCCTAAAAAGAAAGCGTACCGAATCTACAACAAACAGAAAAGATTGAAAATGGAAACAATTCATGTCGAATTTGATTAGCTGACAGCAATAGACTCTAAACAATTCAGTTCAGGACCCGAGCCTTAACTTTTGACTCCTGGATACATCAGTTTAGGACTCGTGCCCAACTCAGTTTCTTCAACATCATATGATCCACCATCTAAGAAAGAACTAGGCATCTTGTTTCAACCTATGTTTGACGAGTACTTCAACCCCTACCAAGTGTTGTATCTCCTCAGCCTCCAACTGCAGTTCCAATACCAGATGCTATAACCGGTACACCTTCATCAACCACAATTGATCAAGATGCACCATCTGCAAGTACTTCACCAACAACTGAGGAAACATAAGCTCCAGTCATACAACAAGGTGTTGAAGAACAACAACATGGATATCAAAATGCAAAATTTAATAATGATCCCTTTATGAATATGTTTAATCCATAATCGAATTCTAAAGAATCATCATCAAGGGATGTCATTCCATTAAATTTGCATCAAGTTAACCAACCGGTTGCACGGATAGAGGCCATTAGAATCTTCCTAGCAAATGCCGCTAACAAGAATATGATTGCCTATCAAATGGACATCCATACTGTATTTTTGAATGCTGTGCTAAAGGAAGTGGTCTATGTCAGTCAGCCTGAGGAGGTTGTAGATCAAGATCATCCAAACTATGTGTACAGATTGAAGAAGGCTCTTTATGGGTTAAAACAGGCTCCACATGCTTGGTATGACATGTTTTCCAAGTTTTTACTCTTTTAAAAATTCTCAAAAGGTGTAGTCGATCCAACACTGTTCATGCGAAAGAAGGAAAAGATATCTTACTGGTACAAATCTATGTAGATGATATCATTTTTGCTTCAACAAATCCTGAATTTTGTGTATTTTTAGCAAAAGAATGAGTTCAAAATTTAAGATGTCGATGATGGGAAAAATATATTTCTTTCTCGGATTACAAATTTCTCAAAATCCTAGAGGCATCTTTATTAATCAATCAACATATGCTCTTCAAATAATTAATAAATATGGAATGGAATCTAGTAACCTTGTAGATACTCTAATGGTGAAGAGAACTAAACTTGATGAAGATCCGCAAGGGAAACCAGTTGACCCTACTCGTTATCGTGGTATGGTCGGTTCCCTTATGTATCTTACATCCAGTAGATCTGACCTAGTATTTGATGTCTGCATGTGTCCCCGGTATCAGGCAAAGCATACTGAAAAGTACCTTACTATAGTTAAACGGGTCTTTTAGTACCCTAAAGGAACCATTAACATGGGTCTTTTGTATCTGAAGGACAACGACATTGAACTAACAGCATAAGCAGATGCAGATCATGTAGAATGTCAAGACACTAGACGCGATACTTCTGGTAGTGCACAATTCTTGGGAGATAAATTAGTGAGCTGGTCATCAAAGAAACAGAAAAGCACTGCTATCTCAACTACAAAGGCTTTTATCCTTAGAAGCGTTCTATAGGGATATTGTTAGCCATGATGAATTAGAGGAGATTGCAAGCTTTCAAGACAAGTATGAGCATGTCGGTCAAAAGCACAAGAGGATTAAGAAAGTCAAATCAAGATGATTAAAGATAAGGAGATGAGATTAAAGATCTTAAGAACTTAAAGTCAAAAGATGAAGGCTCCAGATCAAGATCACGAAGCATGAAGGAACAAAGCCATTACAAACAAGAAAAGACAAAGACCTAAGATTGAAGAAGGCAAAGCTCAAAGTCAAATGAAAATAACCTTTAAATTGTGTATGTGTTTTCATAAGTGAAAAGACAAAGACCCAAGATCTAAGAAGGTAAAGCTCAAAGACAAAGACCCATACACCATCTAGTGGCCATGGTATAAAAGACCCCTCTCCATACATAGAGAGAGTGTTGGTCATTTGTGTATGTGTTTTCATATGTGAAAGATCCTCCACCTCTCTTATTTCTCTCTTGTGTTTCTTTCTCTAAACTTCCCTCTCTCTCTCTAAAATTTGGTGCAGTATGTATTGTGATATGGGTTAATAATAATGGACAACATGTGGTATCAAGAGCCAATGGGTAGTTAGTGATGTGTTTGTGGTTTGAGCTTATTTCATAGGGCTTATTGTAGCTTATTAGGATTCGAATCACTTTCTTTAGGCTTATTTACTCATAAAACATGGTACTTGTTAGTGTCAAATCTTTCATAGCCTATTAGTTAACGGTTTTCATACCTTAAAAGTGTTTGAAACAGCTTATTTCTAAAGCTTATCTTCTTAGCTTATTTTATTCTTATTTAAGATTTTAGTTGTTTCAAACGAAAAAGCTTAAATCTTTTCATGTCAAAATCATTTTATCTTATCTTTTACTAGTTTTATCAACTTATTATCTAGGATGAGCTTATTTAAAAGATTTAGAACATAACTTATTTATATTTTCTTTGAGTTTAAGCTTATTCGAAAAACTAAAAAGATCGTACTTTCTTTGTTAAAACCCTAAGTAGCTTATTGTACGTCTTGTTTTGTGGCTTCTTTTCTTGTAAAACTGCTTATTTTGAACTCATCATTCTGCTTATTCAAGTGGTTTGTCAAGAAAAAGACAAGGTTGAAAAAGCAAGTGCAGGCGATTTGATCTTCAAACATAGTACTAGGCAGTTTGTTCACATTTGCGGGCAGTTTGATCACCTTCGTTAGGCGATTTGAGCTTACATTCACGTGATTTAACCTAGGGTTCCACGCGGTTTGATCATTCAGTCAGGCGGTTTGATCAGTCAATCACACGGTTTGTTCAAAGAACTAGGCGGTTTAATCATCTTTACTTATGCGGTTTGATCATTTAGTCATGCGGTTTGATAATAGGTTGTTTACGCGATTTGAGTTTCTATTTCAAGCAATTTAAACTTAAGGTTACGCGATTTGATAAATGATTCAGGCGATTTATTCATCAAAAGTCACGTGTTTTGATAACTGATTCAAGTGATTTGTTCATCCTTAATCACACGATTTAATCGTCTAGTATTACGTGGGTTGATCTCTACATCACGCAATTTGAGACTGAATCTAGACGGTTAGATTACTTTTTATATGCGGTTTGAAGCTATACAAAGGTTGAAGAAGGCTTCTAATTTTGGCGGGAAATGTTTCATTTAAACTTATAACCCCTAAATAGAATTTACACTTTAGTCCCTCAAAGTTGAAACACTTTACACCGTTCGTCCTTAAAAGAATCTCTAAAACCGTTGGTCCCTCAAACGTGAATGCAATTACACCGTTCATCCTTACTTGATTAATTAACAATTGTTAACCTTATAACTTGGATTTAATTACATTGTTAGTCCTCGTTATTGAATTTCAACAACCATTAGTCCTTTCAAGTGCATTTTACAACCGTTTGTTCAAAATACTTCAACATTATTACACCGTAAGTCCTTTAATCATTCAAGAACGTTAAGAAATAATAATATCCTCAACATCTACTTAAGATCCGATATCCATTCACAACAACATCAAAATATCTAATAACAACAACAATCTTCAAACTCAAACATCAAGTGCTCTTCACAATGCCATCATGGAAGCGGGTGGCAAAGATCATCCTCTAATGTTAGCATCTAGTAATTATATTCAGTGGAAACCCCAAATCAAATGATACATTAATACCAAACCAAACCATGAGCTTATCCAATTCTGTCTTAAGAATCCACCATATAAATACCAATACAGAGTTCTACCTGCTACTCCTGGTATTGATGGTACTTCAGAAAAACCAAGGGAAGAAGAAATGAAGACGTATGCAACTGTTTTAGAGGAGACTAAAAAATGGATTGATGCTGATGCCAAAGGTGTTCATATCGTTTTTACTAGGATTGATAATGATATCTACTCTATAGTTGATGCTTGCCAAAATTCAATAGAAATGTGGAAAGTAATTGAAAGGTTGAAACAAGGTGAGTCTATCAATGTACAAGATGTTGAAACTAATCATAGGAATTTGGGAAGTTTACCTCACTGGATGGTGAAACACTTGATTCATATTACTCAAGGTTTTATAAGATTATGAGTGAGTTTGTCAAAAATCAATGTGAAGTCATCAATCATTAAGTGAATGTCCAGTTCTTACTTCAACTTAAACCAGAATGGCAAAGGTTTATGATACTTGTTAAGAAGAGTCAACCTATCACAAACTCTATGACATCCTAAAGCAACACCAGAATGAAGTCAACGATATAAGAGCTGAAAGATTAGCACGCACTACTAACCCACTTGCACTAGTTGCACAACAACAACTAGTTTACTATCCTCAACCAAATCTCACCCACTACACTCAAAGTTCATCAACCATATCACAAGCTGCTACAAAAAACAAAGGAAAAGCAATTGCCAATTCCCATCCACCCACTTATGACTCAGAACCCGAATTAGCTACTGATGATGAAGCATCTTCAAAGGAGAAGGAAATTGACAAACTCATGGCTTTAATCTCAATGTCTTTCAAGAAAATCTACAAACCTACTAACAACAACCTCAGAAATTCATCAAACACCAGGAACATGAACGTTGATAATACTTTAAGATCTGACAGAAGAACTCGATATGACAGACAGACTGGGTAGTATGATAAATAGAGGGCAGTTAATGTTGTTGGGGCTAGGGAAAATATAGGTACTCAGGTAGTGCAGCAAACTGGGATTTAGTGTTTCAACTACAAAAAATTTAGGCATGTAGCAAGGGAATATAAGAAAGCAAAACGGGCATAAGATTCAGTTTATCACAAGGAGAAGATGTTGCTGTGTAAGCAAGAGGAAGTTAAGATTCAATTAAGTACAGAACAAGTTTATTGAAGGGATGACACAGATGATGAACCTAAAGATCAGGAATTGGAAGCACATTACATGTACATGGCAAAGATTCAAAAGGTCATTCCAAATGCTGCTGACAATTCTCGACCCATCTTTGGATACCTAAGCCCATCGAGAAGGTACATAACAATGAATGATAACTAACAATGTGTTTACCAATAATAGACAGCATCCTGATTCAGCCAATAATCTGCTAATGACACATATCTGGTGGACCAAGGTGATACTAGTAACACTCTTGATTCATCAAATATGAGTTATAATAGAGGAGAGGCTGGCCAGGATGATCAAATGCTTCAACAAGAACGTGAATTGCTTGCTTCTTTAATTGAACAAATGAAAATTGAAATTGATGGAAGCAAGCAAAACAATAAATCTTTAGAATCATCAAACAAAGCTTTACGAGAAGCAATCATGTTCTTAATAATGAAAGACCAAGAGGTACAAAGAGTCTGATTTTATGAAAAATGTTGAACTAAAATGTGCAAAAGCTTATGGTTTACACGAGGAACAGAAAGTCACATCTACAAAGTCTTTTAGTGCTTATATTGAAAAAATAATCACGTTGAATCAAAAAATTTCAGAAATGGAAAACGAGCTTTCTACACATCAAAGAACCATTTCCACAATTTCATTTTAAAAAGAGGAACATGAAAAGGTTTTCAAAACTCGTGAAGATAAAGAAATCGAAAAGGTCATCAATTTGGAAAAACATATCAAAGTTTTAAAATACATTGTTTATAAAACCGGTCAATCAGTTCAAATGATGAATATGCTTAATCGTAATTGTAAAACAAGTTTTGTCAAACCTCAAAATCTCAAGAAAAGCTCAATTATGTATCCACGAATTATGATATAGATATAGGACAATACCTCAAGAAAGCTCAAAGTGCCAATCCACATCTTTATGATATAGGTTGTTATAATGATAATCTTACCTTAATGCTTGCTTCTGAATCTAACGAAACGATTCGTCTCACCCAAGAAAGTCGATAAAAATTTAAGTGATTTAATCATCGCTTTTGATTATAAAACTTAAATAACGTGACGAATTGTTTGTTCGTGAAAAGTCAGCTGGACAAAAGTATTTTTAAAACAAGTTGAGAAAGAGTTGTACACCTGAAAAGAATGTATACTTAAAAGAGGGTTTAAAAAAACAAACGATCTTGTTGGAAAAACGGATGGATAAAACCCTTCTGTGGTCTCAAAAATGTAAAAATAGTTAAGAATTCAAATATATCAAAAAAGATGTGCAGACTTTTCATAATGGACTTACACATTGTTTTGAACTCATAAATGATACTCACTGGAACATTCTAGTCAGTCCAAATATGAAAATTTTCATTGAATAGAAACTGAACCCAACCGCTAAACGTCTTACAAATGATGTTGTCGAATTTTATCAAACTTTGAAAGAAGAAATGGTTGTAAATCTAAAATATTTTAAATCTCTTGAAAATGAAGTTGAATCTCTTCAATCTCAACTAGAACTTCAACAAACACAGTTTTCTAACAAAATCAATCGACTTTTAAGGGAATATTACTATGTTGACCATATTAATGCTATAATTGGTGTGTATAATAATCTTGATGAATATTCTGGCGTGGCATGTGATTATTTGGAAGCAGTGGCAAAATGTGAACGTCTTGAAAATGAGCTTTCCAAACGAAATGAAAATGTTGAAAACAAATTATTTAATGAATTGTCAAAAACGTTTGCTGAACTAGAGAAACACTACATTTCTATTGAACTATCTTTGTGACACAGAATGAAAGTTTTCAAAATGACAAACCATGTAAAAATGAGGATGCTCTTGAATTTCTTGAATTTTTTGAAATAAACAAATTTAAAGCTCAGCTTTAAGACAGGAACATTGCAATAAGTGAGTTAAAGAAACTTATTGCAAAGCTAAAAGGAAAATTTATGGATACTAAGTTTGTAAAACCATTAGTTACTCGACAATCGAATTCTTTTAAATTTCAAAAACCATCAATTTTAGGTAAACCGACTTCTTTTTTAGATTCTCTTGAGAAGAAAGATTTTTCAAATTTAAGGTTGATTGCTAGAACTAATGTGAAACAGGCTTTAACAAAACCAGTCACTCAACAGATTTTGCCTAAAAATGCGAATCAAGTTCCAAAGAACACAAACGTGATTGCACCAGGAATGTAAAAAATAAACATTAGGCGTAACACAAACTATAACACCACAGTTACCTCAAGAAATTAGAAAACCATCATAGGAATTTTAAGTTTTATAATAATAAAACATCTTTAACTGCGTGTAATGAGAGTTTGAATGCTAAAATATTGAATGTTATTTTTGGTTGTGTAACTTGTGGCAAATGTGTGTTGAATGACAATCATGATTTGTGTGTCCTAAATTATATTATTGGCGTGAATTCTAGAACTAAAAAGTCCATTGCAGTGTACCAATCTGTTGCAACACCTCATAGGAGAATCGTTGTTTCAAAATCCACTATCCAGAAACCTAGAAGGACATTTAAGAGGGTATATGAGCATTTTACTAAGACATGTAATTGGTGGTACACTAAGCTTACACCACCAGGATATAAATAGGAACCTAAGTCGAAAACAGGGAATGTTAAACCGAATGTTTATTTGCCTCTAGAAACTGAATCTAGAATTACTAATATTTCAAAACCTAAGACTATTGGGGGGATCCACTTTGTCTAACACTCCATTGTCTTCTAATTTTTTTGCAGCTCGTAGAAATTATTCTGTTCATCGTCGACTCTGGGTGCTCAAAGAACATGACGGGAAATCTCAAGATTCTAATTAATTTTGTGTAGAAATTTATGGGTACTGTGCGGTTTAGAAATGATCAGTTTTCACCAATTCTTGGATATGGATATCTGGTTCAAGGAAATGTCACTATCAAAAGGGTTTATTATGTCGAAGGGCTAAACCACAATTTATTCTCTGTCGGTCAATTTTGTAATGCTGATCTAGAAGTTGCTGTTTGAAAATCTACACGTCATATTCGTGATTTAAAAGGAAATGATCTTCTCACAGGCTCTCATGGAACAAATCTTTACTCAATCACTCTTTAAGAAAGAACTTCTCCTAATCCAATTTGCTTAATGGCTAAAGCTTCATTATCTCAAGCATGGTTACGACATCGTCGTCTCTCACATTTGAACTTCGACACCATCAACTTGCTTTCAAAGAATGATATTGTGAATGGCCTTCTAAAATTGAAATTCTTAAAGACCATCTATGTTCTTCTTGTGAGTTGGGAAAAGCTAAACGTAAGTCCTTCAAGACTAAAACTACCTCAAGCTCAAAAGGACAGTTACACCTTCTACACATGGACTTATGTGGTCCCACGAGGGTAGAAAGTATTAATGGAAAGAAATATCTACTTGTGATTGTTGATGACTACCCCATATACATATGGACCCACTTTTTGAGATCCAAAGATAAAACACCAGAAGTTCTCATCGATTTCCTCAGAATGATTCAAAGAAGACTTCACGCTCATGTATGAACTGTGCGAACTGACAAAGGTATGGAATTTCTGAATAAGAATCTTCATGAATATTTTTCATAAGAAGGTATTTAACACCAAGCGTCCATTGCTCGAACACCTGAACAGAACAGTGTTGTCGAAAGACGGAACCATACTCTTGTTAAGGCTGCTCAAACAATGCTAAGCGCTGCTAAATTTCCACTATTCTTTTGGGCTGAAGCAATTGCAACTACATGTTTTACTCAAAACCATTCACTTGTAATCCCTCAACACAATAAAACACCATACCACATAATCAATTGGAGAAAACCTTCTATTAAATTATTTAACATATATGGTTCTTTATGCTACATCGTTAGAGATGGTAAGAATCTTGAAAAAATGAAAGAAAAAGGCGACGCATGTATTTTTGTAGGGTATTCTACTCAGACAAATGGTTACAGAGTATAAAACAAGAGAACAAGATTGATAGTTAAGACTATTCATGTTAATTTTGACGAATTGCCTCAAATGGTATCAGATCATGACAGTTCGAGCCTCGCTCCGCAATGTCAGACTATGGCACTTGAACATAACAGTTTAAGTCCTGATCCGCAAAGTTAAAAAAATGTTCCTATAGCAGACATGATAGTAACAACGTCACTACAAGAGTTAGAAATGTTAGTTGATCTAATGTTCGATGAATATTTCAATGGAGCTACTCTACTTGTGTCAAAGTCTTCCACTGTTACTACTGCTGATGCATCCAATCAATATCAACAACTGAACACAACTCCATCTACTTCAACAACCGTTGATGCAGATTTAACTTAATTAGATAATGAAACAACATCTGAACCTATAACTCATGAACAAACTCTCTAGGCTAATGGTAACATTAATCAAGCAGTTAATGCACAGTTTGGCGAAGACGAATTTATCAACCCTTTCGGTACGCCGGTACACGAAGTGGGAGAGTTATCTTCTTACCATGTTGATCAGTCAAACATGCATACAATCTATCAAAGACACCCTTTTGAATATCATTGGACAAGAGAACATCTATTAGAACAAGTTCTTGGATTTCCTTCACGGCTAGTTAGAAAAGGACGACAACTAGGCACTAATGGTGAAATCTGTATGTTTGCACACATAGTGAGTCGAGAAGAACCTAAGAACATCAAAGAAGCCATGGATGATCATGATTGGATGGAAGTAATGCAGGAGGAACTTCATCATTTAAACGACTAGATGTTTGGGAATTTGTCGACATACCATATGAAAAAACTGTTATCAATGTGAACTGGCTATGGAAAAAAATGTGATGAAAAGAACACTATAATTCGCAACAAAGCATGTCTTGTGGCTAAGGGATATTGACAGGAAGAAGGAATCAACTTTGAAGAATCATTTCATCAGTTGCTTGATTGGTAGCAGTTAGGACATTCATTGCTTATGATGCACACAAATCATTCCCTGTCTACCAGATGGACGTCAAGACATCATTTCTTAACGGTCCACTAAAGGAAGAAGTGTACGTAAGTAAACCAGACGGATTTGTAGATCCACATCATCCTGACAAAGTCTACCATCTCAAAAAGTCATTGTATGGACTCAAGCAAGCTCCAAGAGCGTAGTACGATGAACTCTCCAACTTCCTGGTATCCAAAGGTTTTTCTAAAGGTTCTATTGATCCAACTCTAATCATAACTAAACACGGGGAAGAAATATTGCTTGTGTAAATTTACGTTGATGATATCATTTTTGTGTCTACAAACCCAAAACTTTCTAAAAAAATGAAGAAACTAATGCATAACAAGTTTGTTTATGAATTCAAATTTACCAATCCCCACGTGGTATCTTTCTAAACCAGGCTAAGTATGCTCAAGAGGTACTAAAAAGCATGGTATGACCTCATGTGATAACATTGGTACACCAATGGCTACTAAACCCCTAGACACTGACTTGAGTGGTACACCTATAGACCAAACGAAATATCATAGCATGGTCGGGTCACCTTTGTATTTAATAGCAAGTAGACCGGATATTGTACATGCAACATGTTAATGTGCACGTTATCAAGCAAGACTAATAGAAAAGAACCTCAACGAAAATAAACAGATCTTTCGACACCTCAAGAATACCATTCACTTGGGACTCTAGTATTCGAAGGACACCGATTTTGAACTAACTGCTTTTTTTGACTCGGATCACGCAAGTTATCTTGATATACGCAAAAGTAATTCTGGCGATATACAATTTCTAGGTGGTTATTAGCTCATAAGTTGGTCGTCTAAGAAGCAGGATTGCACTTCTATGTCAACTGCTAAAGCCGAGTATACGTCTTTATCTGCGTGTTGTACTCAAGTCCTCTGGATGAGAACTCAGCTTACAGATTATGGCTTTCACTTTGATAAAATACCTATGTATTGTGACGCAAAGGCATCTATAGCCATCTTGTGCAACCCGGTCTAGCACTCCCGCACCATGCACATTGATGTCATATGTCACTTTATCTAGGAACGGGTTGAAAGGGGTATTGTTGAATTATTATTTTTCGGAACTGAATACCAGTTAGCTGACCTGTCTACTAAAGCTCTGTTGGAAGGTAGGTTTAAGTATCTCATCAAACGACTTGGTATGAGATGTTTGAGTCCAGCATAACTAGAGACTCTGGCAAATGAATCTGCTTGATATACATCAAACATCGACTTGTATATATTTTTGAAAAAAGAAAATACAAATATAATTTCAAAAATACCAAAAATAATCTTCTCAACATGTCTCTTGGAATCGATAACATTTACGTACCTAGAAATGTCGATTAACATTGACACGGGTGTGTAAATGAAGGTCGAGCAAGAGTTCAAACGCTTTAAAACATGTCAATCTTACTCTTCTTAACGACTTATGTACATTTCAGTACATAACTCGGATTTTAATGTAAGGAAAGTGCATCTTTAAAGATAACTTATACTATTAATGAGAAAGTCAATTCTCTCGGTCTTGATCTATTATACAAAACATTCAAACTTTTGAGCTCATGACAATGGCTTACAGTTACTTCAGACTGTAACCCAGACCTAAATGTCATAGGGAAGTGTACGCTTCAGTGCGCTTACTCTAGAAAAAAAGAGAAATCTTCTTTAACTGGTTTGTAAAACCATTGAACACCATTTTTCAAGTACTTTAAATGTCAAATAATTATGGTATCCTTCAATATTTATGGTATCTTTCAAATTGTGTGTTCAACACATCCTTCCTCAAATGATTTCTCCAAATTGTGGTATCAATTTTCTCAAAAATGTCATATTTATGTGGATTTTGAGAGGGAGCGTTTAAAACCAAAAGCCTTTTAATGTTGTTGGATACATCTCATAAAAGTTAAATTTTATGTATCCAAAACATTCAGTGGATTTCAAAAAGTGGTACTCTAATGTCTTTATCAAGAGAAGAATGAGCACAATTTTCAATAATTATATAATGTCCTTTTAAATTGTGTGCTCGTATCTTCAAGCACCACTATGCACATAGTATGTTATTGTGCATTTATCTTTGGATAATGTCCAGTGATGAATGCTTTAGCATACTATTACTCTTACTTTGTGTGGTATAACCAAGTCATCTTAATCCTATCTTCAACATATTTGTAGTGTCATATCATTTTTTTTCACTTGTGGTGTCAAATTTTTCATTATGTGGTATCCCGGATATATAGTTGAAGGGGTTTATTCAGAAAAACATTCCAATAATTCATGCGAATATGTGGTATTATTTTTCTCCCCATGAAACTTTTTATGTCTCAAATTTTAATCAATTGATATCTAAAATACTAAAAGATTTATTATTTTTGACAAGGGGAGAAAATGTGATTAAAATGTAAAACAGAAGAATGTGATCTTTAAGACTCTAAGTGCACAACATCTACCTACATGTGGGAAACAATTTCAAAATCTCGATGCACATGTGTATGGGGGTATTTCAAAAAGTAAAACATTCAAAGTGTTAAAAATGTCTTGATTCATATCAAAAATTTGATTGATTTTCAATGTTTTATGGTTTCGATCACTATACCTAACAACCAATTAACTCATGACGTCGATGAAGTCATAAGGTCGTTAAGGTTAGGTATAAGTCCTGTGATCCAACCAGAATCGAAGGGATCTACCCATGGACATTCCATCGTTAGGTTAGAAGTCCTTAGTTATGATTTGGAGATGAATGAGTAAAATGGAATAATGTGGACTAATACATGAGTTAGGCAGAAAACGAGTCAATACATAATCTATCAGAATCACAAAGATGATTTCTGGTATTGAGGACAGACATCATGTACCTAGTGATGTAATGCACAACCCTTTCCAGCCATTCAAGTTTCTCTCAAAAGATACTTGTCTCATTTGTCACGGAGATACACACGTTATCAATTGACATCTCACTCTGAGATTGTTGATATTAAAAAGGTGGCAATCTGCTCCAACCTTCGATCACTAAAACCAAAGTGCATAAATCGAGTCTAGAGCCAGAAGAGATCAATATAAATCTCATTAGGAAACATTCCATTTAAAACACTTGTTGTTCATCAATATTCAACAAGTGGTAATAAAAAGTTCTACGCATTATCCTTGTGATCTTGTCAGAACATTTAGAATGATACTCTTTAGTATTTACAGTGACGAATGGAAATCCTTATAGTGTCAACATCAAATAGCACTACGGTAGGTGACTTACAAGATTCTATGAATCATGCTTGTGTTAACTGGAAATTGATATAGGTCCAGTAAATGAATTGACGACTTAATCAGTAAGATAGTAAATAACTGATTCACTATTATTGTGTTGTCTGCTTTAAGACATTCTAGTAATGAGAACAAGCTAGTATAGCTGGAAACCCTGTCAACGAGGTTCTTTGAATCTATACTGTAAAACGGTGAACCGGAGGTTATCGCAACCGAACTTTAACGAATAACAAAGCCATATTCGTCCATATCTGTTATTGGTAACCCTTATAAATGCAGGTTTAGATGATAGTGTTGCAGCCACACTCTAGCAGCGTTACATTCATAACCATGTGCTCATACTTAAGCCTAAAAGTCAAACATTCAACATCAAAGCAAAAAGAATGTATTTGGTCAAAAAGCTCAAGTTCATGTCATATTCAGAAACTCTTATCGTCAAGAACAAGATCATTAAAGTCAAACAAAGAACCATTATTCGGGGAGATTGTTATCCTTAGAAGCGTTATACATGGATATTCTTAGCCTTGATGAATTAGAAGAGATTGCAAGCTTTCAAGACAGGTATAAGCATGTCGGTCAAAAGCACAAGAAGATAAAGAAAGTCAAATAAAGATGATTCAAGATAAGGAGATGATGCAAGATTAAAGATCTCAAGAGTTCAAAGTTAAAATATGAAGGCTCCATATCAAGATCACGAAGCATGAAGAAACAAAGCCATTACAAACAAGAAAAGACGAAGACCCAAGACCGAAGAAGGCAAATCTCAAAGTCAAATGAAGATAACCTCTACATTGGGGGGAGATTGTTAGCCTTAGAAATATTCTAGTCAAACAAGAATGTATTTAATCATCTTATCCCGTGTCAGTCTAAGTTTGTAATAGGCTAGTCGGGTTTTACAGGCTTGGACTATAATCTAATATTGTCCATGTTTTGGGCTGTAAGCCCATCCAAATACCAAGCCCAACCCAATAGAAAAGCCCATACATATCTAGTGGCCATGGACTATAAAAGACCCCTCTCTACACATGGACAAGATGTTGGTCATTTATGTATGTGTTTTCATATGTGAAAGATCCTTCACCTCTCTTATTTCTCTCTTGTGTTTCTCTCTCTAAACTTCCTTCTCTCTCTCTAAGATTTCATGTAGTATGTGTTGTGATATAGGTTAATAATAATGGACAACAGAGGCAAAATACATATCTCTATTTGGATGTTGTGCCTAAATCTTATGGATGAGATCACAATTAACAAACTATGGACTTGCAATCAATAAAATTCCTCTGTATTGTGGTAACAAAACTGCTATCGCTCTATCCTGCAACAATGTCCAGCACTCAAGATCTAAGCACATTGATGTCAGATACCATTTCATAAAGGAGAGGATACCATTTCATAAAGGAGCAGGTTGAAAACGGTGTGGTTGAGCTGTATTTTGTAAAGACGAAATATCAACTTGCGGACATATTCACCAAAGCATTAGGAAGGGAAAGTTTTGAATTTCTACCCGGTTGCCTTGGAATGCAGAGTATGACTCCGGAAACACTGAAGCGTCTTGCAGAATCAAAGGAAGAGTAATTGAGTAAACTCTTCATGTATCCTATGTATATATTTAATCAGAAATCTAAAAAGATTTTCTATTTTTCAAAAATTTTATAAAAATAAAATAGAAAAATATAAAACCAGAAAAACCAAATACAAAATTAGAAAATTTGAAAAAAACCAAAAATAATTTTCATGACATGACTTATGAAATCGATAATATTTACGGCCCTAGAAATGTCATTCAACAATGACACGGGGTTGTAAATAAAGATTCGAGCAGAATTTTCAAAAGTTTTTCAAAAAATGTCAATGGCTTATAGTTATTTCAAATTGTAACCTGGTCTTCAATTTAAAGAAAAGTATATCGTCAAAAAGATAACTTGTCCTCACAACGGGAAAAGTAATTTTCTCGGTCATGAACTACTTTATGTTCATGTAAATGGCTTGTGTATATTTTTCTACACAACCCAGGCTTTCTAAAAAGAAAATGTACGCTTCAGTGCATTTTGTCCTTAAAAAGAAGAGAAATCTTCTTTAACCCGAATAATTTTTTCTCACAAACATTGATTTTAAAAATAATGCTCATGTTAATTTTGTAAAAATGTAGTGTAACTTCATAAATATATAGTGTTCGAGTACAATTTTTCAATAAATTAAAATTTTTCAAAATTGTATACTCAACACTATATCATACCCTCATTAATTGAGAGGGAGCAATAAAAATGTTCCGAATAATCATGCTAAGTAAGAAAAACATTTTTCCCTAAAAGCTTTTCAAAATATATTTTTATCAACTGATATCCAAAATATCAAACGATTCGCTACTTTTGATAAGGGTAGAAAATATGATTAAACGGCGTCGTTGAAAGGCAAAATCGGACTTTAGTAGAGACTGCTCGTACTATGTTGATATTTTCAAAGGCTCCATTATTCTTATGGGCAGAAGTTGTGGCAACTACTTGTTACACCCAAAACTGATCCCTAATTCGTACTCGACGCAACAAAACATCGTATGAGCTGATGCATGACCGTAAAATAGATCTAAAATATCTTCATACTTTTGCCTTGTGTTATCCACTCAATGACATTGAAGATCTTGGAAAGCTAAAACCAAAATCCTAGAAAGAAAGCGTACCATATCAACAACAAACTAACAAGATTGATAATGGAAACAATTCTTGTCGAATTTGATGAGCTGACTGTAATGGCTCCTGAACAATTCAGTTCGAGACCCGAGCCTCAACTTTTTTCTCCTAGATACATAAGTTCAGGACTGGTGCCAAACTCAGTTTCTTCAATACCAAATGTTCCACCATCTAAATAAGACTTGGACATCTTGTTTCAACCTATGTTTGACGAGTACTTCAACCTCCCACCAAGTGTTGTATATCCTTAGCCTCCAACTGCAGTTCTAATACCAGATGATACAACTGGTACACCTTCATTAACCACAATTGGTCAAGATGCACCATCTGCAAGTACTTCACAAACAATAGAGGAAACATAAGCTTCAGTTATACAACAAGGTGTTGAAGAACAACAACATTGAAATCAAAATGCACAATTTGATAATGACCCCTTCATCAATATTTTACTCTAGAACCGAGTTATAAAGAATCATCATCAAGGGATGTCATTCCATCAAATTTGCATCAAGTCAACCGACTCGTTGACCATCTAAAGAAATGGACAAAGGATCACCCGTTGGACAATGTCATTTGCAATCCTTCTAAACCTGTTTCAACAAGACGCCAACTCTAAACTGATGTTATGCGGTGCTATTTTTATGCATTTCTCACTGAAGTCGAACCAAATAATTACAAAGAAGCCATGAAAGAATCTAGTTGGATTGAAGCCATGTAAGAGGAGATTCATGAATTTGATCGACTTCAAGTGTGGGAACTAGTACCTTGTCCTGATCATATTATGATCATCAACCTCAAGTGGTTCTTCATGGTAAAGTTAGATGAATTTTGGGGTATATTAAAGAACAAGGCTCGATTAGTGGCTAAGGGTTATTGTCAGGAGGAAGGAATTGAATTTGAAGAATCATTCGCACCGGTTTCAATGATAGAGGCCATTATAATCTTCATAGAAAATGCCACTCACAAGAATATAATCGTCTATTAAATGGACGTCAAGACTGCATTTATGAATGGGGTGCTAAGGGAAGAGATCTATGTCAGTCAGCCTACGAGGTTTATAGATCAAGATCATTTAAACTACGTGTACTGACTAAAAAAGGCTCTTAATGGGTTAAACAGGCTCCACATGCTTGGTATGGCATGTTTTCTAAGTTTCTACTCTCTTAAAAATTCTCAAAAGGTGCAGTCGATCTAACATTGTTCACGCGAAAAGAAGGAAAGGATATATTATTGTTACAAATCTATGTAGATGATGGGAAGTTTAAGATTTCTATGATGGGAAAAATGTCTTTCTTTCTCGGATTACAAATTTCTCAAAATCCGAGAGGCATCTTTATTAATCAATCAACATATGCTCTTCAAATAATTAAAATATAGAATGGAATCTAGTGACCCTGTAGATACTCCAACGGTGGAGAGAACTAAACTTGATGAAGATCCACAAGGAATACCAGTTGACCCTACTCATTATCGTGGTATGGTCGACTCCTTTATGTATCTTACATCCAACAGACCTGACCTAGTATTTGTTGTCTGCATATGTGCCTAGTATCAGGAAAAGCCTACCGAAAAGTACCTTACTACAGTTAAATGGGTCTTTTGGTACCATAAAGGAAATATTAACATGTGTCTTTCATATTCGAAGGACACCGGCATTGAACTAAAAGCATATGCAGATGCAGATCATGTAGGAAGTCAAGACACTAGACACAGTACTTCTAGCAGTGCACAATTCGTGGGAGATAAATTTGTGAGTTGGTCATCAAAGAAACAGAAGAGCACTGCTATCTCAACTACAAAGGCAGAATACATATCCGTATCTGGATGCTGTGCCAGAATCTTATGGATGAGATGATAGCTGACAAACTATGGACTTGCATTCAATAAAATTCCTCTATATCATGATAACAAAAGTGCTATCGCTCTATGCTGCAACAATGTCCAGCACTCAAGATCTAAGCACATTGATGTTAGATACCATTTTATAAAGAAGCAGGTTGAAAATGGTGTGGTTGAGTTGTATTTAGTAAAGACGGAATATCAACTTGTGGACATATTCACCAAAGCAATAGGCAAGGAACATTTTGAATTTCTACTTAGTCGCCTTGGAATGCAGAGTATGACTCCGAAAACACTAACGCGTCTTACATAATCAAAGGAAGAGTAATTGAGTAGACTCTTCATGTAACCTATGTATATATTTAATCAAAACTCCAAAAAGATCTTCCATTTTTTCAAAAATTTTATAAAAAGAAAATAGAAAAATATAAAACCAGAAAACCAAAATACAAATTAGAAAATTTGAAAAAATCCAAAAATATTTTTCAAGACATGACTTCTGAATTTGATAATATTTACGGCCCTAGAAATGTCATTAAACAATGACATGGAGTTGTAAATAAAGATTCGAGCATAAGTTTCAAATCTTTTTCAAAATATGTCAATGGCTTACAATTCTTTCAGACTGTAACACGGTCTTCAATTTAAAGGAAAGTATATCGTCAAAAAGAAAACTTATCCTCACAACGGGAAAAGTAATTTTCTCAGTCATGAACAACTTTATGTTCATGTAAATGTGTATACTTTGCTACACAACCCAGGCTTTCTAAAAGGAAAATGTACGCTTTAGTGCATTTTATCCTTAAAAAGAGAAATCTTCTTTAACCCGAATATTTTTTTCTTAAAAACATTGATTTAAAAATCATGTTCGGATTAATCTTGTAAAAATGTTGTATAAATTCATAAATATATAGTGTTTGATAGAACTAAAACACGTGATAGTTCTTGGATCGTTTAAGCTTAGATTGTTTAGATCTTATATCTAGGATTAACAATAATAATGATAACAATATGCAGAACGGAATTAAATAAAGAACATCAATGTTATTTGAACAAGGTTTTATTGCCATACGTTTCCACCAAGCCTCAAATCTATATGATCAGTATAGATCATGTTACCACCTGTAACAGGGATCAAGTTACCTTGATCTTGAGGCTACACCACACAAACTAGACGTCTACATCCTGAGATACACACACACACACACACACGTTCTTCTCTATTCTATGTACTTAAAACCTATGACCTGATATCTCTTTATATACTAGAGATATTTAGGTTTAAAAGGGATAAACATAAATCTTTTAAACATTTAACTTGATCTTCTGTTATCTTCTATCTTCTTAAGGAGATCTTCTAGAATCTTAATATTCTCCTACATCTTGTAGAATTCTTTAATGATGATTTTGATCCTTTTGTTTCATTACTTGTTTCTTTTGTCTCATCAAATCTATAATTCCCAACAGTGTTCGAGTACAAATTTTTAAGAATTTGCCAATAAATTTAAAATCTTTCAAAATTATGTACTCAACACTATATCATACCCTCGTTAAATGAAAGAGAGAAATAAAAATGTTTCGAATAATCATGCTATGTTAGAAAAACATTTTTCTCCCCAAAAGCTTTTCGAAATATATTTAATTAATTGATATCCAAAATATCAAACGATTTGCTATTTTTGATAAGGGAAGAAAATATGATTAAAATATGTAACTATAAAAGGTGATCTAAGAAGACTTTAGTGCGGGATTAAAGATGCAACACTTTCTAATATCGATGCACATGTGTAGGGGAAGCATTTCTTAAAGATGAAACTATCAAAGTACCAAATGGTTTGATTTATATCGCAAGTAATTTGATAGATTTATAAATTGTTTATGGGTCTGATCTCTATACCTAACAACCAACTAATTCACGACGGCAATGAAGTCATAAGGTGGTTAAGGTTAGGTATAAGTCTGATGATCCAACCAGAACTAGAGGGATCTACCCAAGGACATTCCACTAAGGAAAGATGGAGTTGAATGAAAATAATGGAATATTGTTGACTAAGGCATGAGCTGGTACTAGAAAAATAACAACAAGGTGCTAGTGATAACGTCTTGGTAAACATTGAAAGGGTTGAAGAATGAAAAAAACTGTAAAGATAAAGGGTGAAAAGAAAGAAGCCCTCCTTATACTTTAGGTAGAAACCAGGTCAATACATATTCTATCAGAATCACAAAGATGATTTCTGATATTGAAGATAGACATCATGAACCCAGTGATGCAATGTCCAACCCTTCCCAGCCACTCAAGGTCTCTCAAAAGATTCTTGTTTCATTTCTCACGAAGATAAACATGTTATATATCAACTTTCTCACGCCGAGTTAGTTGGTATTAAAAAGGTGGCAGTTAGTTCCAGCCTCCAATCACTATAACCAAAATGCACTTATTGAGTCTAGAGCTAAAAGTGATCAATATAAATTTCATTAGGACACAATTCCAAAATGCACTTGATGTTCACAAACAAAGAACACATGTGGTATCTAAGAGTCGTACGCATCAACTTCGTGATCTTGCTAGAACATTCAGAGTGATACTTGTAAGAACCATAATCACTTCATTTATATAGATCGAATGATAAGAAAAAGAGAAAGAAGCTAGAGAGAAAAAGTAGAGAGAATATAAGAGGGTGTTTGGATCAACAAATGTATGCAAGAGATACAAAATGAGAACTAACCTCTCTCCATGTGTAGAAAGGGGGTATTTATACTCCTAGAGCTAAAGCTAGACGCCTAGGGTTTCTTGGTGGACCGGGCTTATGTTTTGGTTGGGCTTTAGCCCATATCATGTACAATATTAGATTACAAAGCTAGTCCGGTTCCCTTTCTAGCCTATTACAACATTGATTAACAGTCGACCTTGACTTCTTGACTAAATGACCAAGATTCCTTGTTCGACTCAATATTTTAAGGCTAACAATCTCCCCTGAAGCGAGGTCATTGAAATCCTTGTCTTTGTTCTCTTTAAGTCTTGGTCTTGGTCTTGGTCTTTATCTTTGTTCTAGGCTTGTTCCTTCATGCTGTGTGTTTGATCTTGAGCCTTTGTCACAGTCTTTTGACTTTGTCTTTAGTTGTGAGATCTTTAAATCTTTTCTCCTTGAGATCTTTGTCATCTTTTGCCATCTTGCGATCTTGTGTCTTAACCGACATGCTCATACCATACATCATCTTGAAAGCTTGCTAACAATCTCCCTTAACAATCTTTGTTTTGATAATCTTGATATCTTTGAGGAAGATTGTAACACCTCTAAAAATATGTCGTAGCGGAAATGTGTTCGGGGGCGTTACTTCATAATACACAACGCTAGATACAAGAGAACGACCTCTAAATGTGTCGTTTGAAAAGTAATCTCGTTGATTTCCTTGAAATTGATATAACATTTATCCCATAATTGCATCACAATGAAAAGCTTGAAAACAACCCAACGAGATTTGATCATTTGTATGTAAGTAGAAATCCATGAATGAAATCTTGTCAAATTTAGTCTCCAGTGCACATCAAGTAAGCCAAGCATCTAATTCACTTGAGAAAAACATGCTTAAAAAGTGTCAACATAAAGTTGGTGAGTTCATAGATTTGTTTAAGTATAAATGTTGAACCAAGGTTCTGTAAAGTGTGTATGACCAATTAAATCCTTAAATGTTCTTCCAAAATGTATGTATGATTTTTAGAAATCAAGAGTTGTAAAGCATGCATGACCATTTAAATCCCCAAATAGTCACCAAAACGTATGTATAGTTGGACCACCTTTGTTCAAAGTATGTATTGCCACTTTATTCAAGACAACACGCAAATGTTCATGTATGTATAAAACAGTGATTACGATTACTCTAAGTTCATGAAACCGATGCACTAATGTGTACCTATCGCAGGTGTCCCCTCCAAGAACACCTAGCATTTATGAAAAGAATATGTACTCCCGTTACAGGTCTCCCCTCCAAGAACACCCGGGCAGTAATGTACCCCTTATAGGTGTCCCCTCCAAAAACACCCAGGCAGTAATGTACCCCTTGTAGGTGTCCCCTCCAAGAACACCCGGCCAGTAATGTACCCCGTGTAGGCGTCCCCTCCAAGAACACCCGGGTAGTAATGTACCCCTTGTAGGTGTCCCCTCCAAGAACACCCGGCCAGTAATGTACCCCGTGTAGGCGTCCCCTCCAAGAACACCCGGGTAGTAATGTACCCCTTGTAGGTGTTCCCTTCAAGAACACCCAGGCAGTAACTTGTTGTTATCAGTTCAATCAGCTTAAGCTAATCCGTAATCATTTTAAAAGCAATGTATGTATTCATGACCAAAAATGAAGTCAAGTAATGTATCCTATAGCGAGCTATGTAAATGAGTATGTAAACCAATTTGTAATCAACCATGTAAATGCATTTGTAAACAAGCATGTTCTCACCCCAAAATATATGTAAAACATGTAAAACATAGGGCTATAAACTCACCTTGATGTTATAGAACGATTGGTAGAAATGCACATATTATGCATAACACGAATGGAAACCGAAACGGCTCGACCCAGAAGGTACGGCTTATCTTAACGGCTAAGATCCACTAGCCTAGGATAATGTATTTGGGTTTCTCGATGAATGGTTACGTCAACGCGACACGTTGATAAAGATTTAGATTTCCAAGTTGTAATAGTTTGGTGGTTGGTTAAATAAAATAAATCGAAAGTAAACGTAAGTGTGTAATAATTATGTAACATCTAACATATAAGAATGAACGGAAGTGTATAATTTCGATGTGAATTATATGACAAAGACAAACACCCAATAGAATAGAAACGAGTAATATGGATACTTTGCAAGTATTATATGACGAACGTGAGAAAAATAATTGAAACAAGATATTTCGACACGTTTTCGGAAATCACTAATTTAATTAATAAAGCGTTCTTGCATAAAATTAAACGCACGTTTTAATGTTACGAATCATGTAACCGATGTTTGTAAAGCTTTTACAAAAGTCATGATTTCACCTTATAGTCGGGAATTTATAAAATAATACTTTATAAACTAGTATTTCGTTTCCTTGACGGTTCTAGCTAAAATAGTTATCCCATTTGTAAAAGTATAGATTTTGTTTGTTTATCCGGTTATTGTATAATTACAAATTTAATATCTTAAAACTATATAACTTAATCCTTTTTCAATCAATCCGTGATGCAATTACTCGCGTGTTTTTATATATATATATATATATATATATATATATATATATATATATATATATATATATATATATATATATATTTAAACTAACGAAATAATAAATATTACATTTATTTAACCATTTAAACCACCATTAGATTCGGTTTTATATATATATAATCTTATTAATTTTTATTAATCGATTTATATTAACCAAACGCACCCTAATGGTTTTCCTGCTCACCCAAACGCACTCCTCGCTGTTAAACAGCCAACCAAACGCACCCTTTGGTGCTTTACAGCCAACCAAACACACCCCTTTGTGCTCTTTTGAGAACCAAACACGCCCAAATCTGTGAACAACAGCCAAACGCACCCTTTGGTGCTTATAACAGCCAACCAAGCACACCTTAATTGGCTGCTGCTACGTCAAACACACCCTAACTGTGATTCTGCGCAACCAAACGCACCCTTATTGATTTCTGTCAAACCAAACGCACCTATTTTGGTGTTTCTATCACAACTAAACGCACCCTTGGTGCTTAACTCAGATCCAAACGCACCCTCATGGTGCTTATGTTATGCCAAACGCACCCTAAAGCTGCCAAAACCCAGAAACAAACACCCCTTATGGCTGTTACAATCAACCAAACGCACCCTTGATGGTGCTACTGTCAGACCAACGCACCCTTTTGGGTGATAAGAAAACCAACACACCCTTTTTGGTGCTTATAAAACCACACGCACCCCTTGGTGGCCCCCCAATTTTTTTTTCTATTACAACCCCTCCATACATTATATCCCCCCCCCCCAATTATTTTCTACTACTATAATTCTCTCTATTAATATTCTTATTCTTTTACCTCATTATTTCTCATCATCATTATTATACTCTTTATATTATTCCTAATATTTATTCAATTATTTTTTCCATACAAAAAACCCACCCCCCCCCCCCCCCCCCCCCCCCCCCCCCCCCCCCACACCCCCCAAAACCCCCCCCCCCCCCCCCCCCCCCCCCCCCCCCCCCTACACAACATTTTATTTTTTAAAAACCTTTTTTTTTATATCCTCACATCTCACCGACGGCGGTTGCAGCGCATGTGGTGGGGCGCGGCTTTGGTGATGTTCGAATGAGGTGGTGGAGGTGGTGACGTGGCGGCTGGTGGTGGCGGCAACGTGGTGTTGGTGTTGGATAGAGCGCGTGGCGGCGCGTGGACTAGTGGATCGAGTAGATCGGGTGGCGAGGAGTGTTTTGGAGCTCGGCCGGAATTTTGGCCGGAGATGGTGGTGACGCCGGAATATTCGCTGGAAAGTATGGCGGCTGCGGTGGCCGGATTGTTTTTCCGGTGGAGAGGGGAGGGAGAGAAGATGGGTGTATATGTGTGTGTGTATGTTTATACGAATGAAATGGAATACAAAAACATATATATATATATATATATATATATATATATATATAAACTTTCAAATCAAAGTGTAAAGTATATAATACTTGAGGGGTGAAGGTGTAAATATAACTACAAGGACCGAAAGTGTAACTTTGATATAATAATGGTTCGGGACTCGTTTGGACTAGCAAATGAATGATTCATAACACGAAACTTACGCCATTGCGTTCCAAATAATTTTTCCCATAAAAACGAGTATTCACTCGACTAATTTTCATAAACGTTTTATAAAATTTATTTAAAACGTTTATTATTTATTTGTATATTACTGATAAACTTTGTCCGTAAAATGATCCTTTACTTGAATATTTGCGTTTTTAACAAACGTTACTGAATAAAATGATAACTAATTTATTAAATATTTTTATTTAATAAAAGTGTTAATTAAATATAATTTAATTATTTTCATGTCGGTACGCGTTGTTCTTGTTTCTAAAATCTTGCGAGGGTATTTAGGTCATTTTCTGCTTGTTTTCGGGTCTCGGGCAAAACTAAAAAGTTGTCCGGAATGTCGTTTTACATCAAATTGCTTTAGAGTCCGAGTCGTGAAAACGTGATTTAGTAGGTCGTTTTTGATAAGTCAGCTTAGGAATAACATATATCTTTTTCGTTTTCAAGTCAAATAAGTTAAAAATAACTTTGCACATGAGATATGAAATAATAAATATGATTTATTATTTAAAATATATTCCGAAAACTTTACCGGTTACGCGGTAATCGTTTTTATGTGACCATAAAAGATCGAAAGTCAAAAAGTCAAGTCGGACCCGAAAAGTCAAAGGGTAAAATAGTCATTTACAATTCTGAAAATTGCCAGTTGTTACACCTTTGACATGCCTACTTTCGGCCTTGAATCTTTATACGAAATCTTTCGTAGATTCCCCTTCTGTTTGCTTGATGTGGTGAATTTCTACTGGATCTTTGATACTGTTGATAGAAATAATGCCTAAAAACGTTATTAATATTTTTCGACCTCTCTACGTTTTGATAATCACAAAATGTAAAAACGTTCAATGTAAAATTAAACGTAAACAAGTAATTAGTAATAAATTTTCATTTCGACAGTTTAATCACTTAAAGGTATGAATAATGCCCAATGCATTTTATGATCAAGTGAATTTTTATTCAACCTCACATTTCTTTATAAAATGTTACAAACATTTTTATAACTTTTACAAAACATTTTTCTATTTAAAAGAAATGTTTTATTCAAAATAAATATTTTGAATTCAAATTTTCTACCAAAAAACGGCTAGAAATGTTCCAGAAAACACCTCTCATGGAAAAGACAAAAAAGGGAGCATTTGAGCCTAGGCGACCCCTTTAGTGTTAAGGGGACTGACCATAGAGCTAAGGGAACCGGCCAGACAAAAACGTTCTCCAGCTTGCCTATAAATACTGGACTGTTCCCCACTGATTTTCTCAACCTTTTGCACACACTTTCTTTCTGTTTTAAATCAGTTTATACTCTCCTACAATCCTTTGATCATTTAATCATAAAGCTTTGTTTCCAAGTGATCCAAGCTTAATTCCTCAAGTGCAAGAGAAGAATACTTCTTATCATCAAGTCAAGAAGTGTTATAGTTTAGTTGGTATTGTTGTGAAGTTGTGTTAGATCTTGTAAATCATTTGTGTATATTGTGAAGGTGTGTATTGTAGTTGTGTATAATAGTTAGATTGTGGTGATCATTGTAAGTATAGTTAGATCGGGGTGATCTTTGTAAGTAGTGTTAGATTGGTGTGATCGTAGTAGTGTCTTGGTTGTGAAGAGAAGAGAAGTTGTGAAGTAAAGATAAGTTGTGAAGCGAAGAGAAGTCGTGAAGTGAAGCAAAGTTGTGAGTTGTTGTAAAGTGGTGTGATTAGCATACAAGAGTTGTGATAGATTGGTTCTAGCTAGGATTAGAACTCGACATTTCGCTTAGTGTCGGAAATTGGTGTAAGCAAAGTTGTGTACGGTTTTCTCCGCCTAAAGAGAGTTTGTTGACATAGTGAAGAGAACTCTCGAGTTTGGTGCTCGAGGAGTGGAGTAGGGCGAAGAGGTGCTTCGTTACCGAACCACTATAAATCCTTGTGTTGTGGTTTGATCTTTCTAACTCTTATCTCTTGTCTTTCATATTTACTTGTCATTTATTTACTTACTTGTATTGTTCATATTGTGCACATATTGAGATCACATAAAGTCGAATCTAAGTTTTTATAAACAAAAATAACATTAATTTAAAAAGCGATAAACTATTCAACCCCTTCTAGTTTTCCACAGTTATCTTTCAACTCCACATCAGCACGAAGCTCAATCATAGCTCTAGCATAGCTTGACCTGCCCCAGGATTGCATGCACATATCATACGTATAAGAGTCAAGCATTAAAGGAGTACCAAGTTTAGTAGCAATGACACTCAATCCATTATCGCTATACGCCGTAACAAGGACACCATGGTGTTTAACCCAAACTGAAACAGTACTAACATCTTCTTTCAATAAGTTATCTTCCGGTTGCCACTTTTTCACTACATATGTAGTGATATAATTACAAATGTTGGAAAAAGAAAATATAGATGAATACGTATGTGTCTTTTAAGTTGTATAAAAAACAAATGATATTTTTTTAATCTAGAAAATCCTAAGAGAGCTTGGTACGGGTGTTATAGCTCCTCACGTCAAGCTGTAGCGCCGACGGGTAATTCGAACTTCACAGTGGACCTCACGTCATGCGTACCAATGCCAAGATCAGTAGACTAATATAAAGCATTTTTTTGGTTTGTTTGTTTTGTATTTGTGTTTTATTGGGTTAATTGTTGGCCATGTGGTGTCCTATAACTTGAGTATGTTTTGGTTAAGTTATATATTTTGAGTTATAGGTGAAAAATGCTGACGTAGTAGCAATTTTTGCTATAACACAAACTGTGTGGCTCCGGAACACATGATGTTCTAAGAATAAAAACACGTTAAATTATTTTTCCTGATATGAACAATTTTTTACCGAAGTGTAACATTCTAAATTTTTTCGTTTAACAATAATTAGGTTAACGCGATTAAGCACCGTTAGAATCATACTATGTGTTATCTTGAACACATAATCATACTATGTAATAAAAGTAAACCTTATTCAACTTGTCTATTCAATTTTTGTACATACATGGGTTATGTTCTTGTCCTTTAATAATAAATAAATAATATAAATACTAGTGAAATGAGATATTAGCATTATTATATATTGGCATTTATAAAAAGCCAGAAAGAGCAATCAGTAGTTATATGACAGTAGGATGAACCAACAAGAAGAAGAGATGAGCAGCAGTAAGGTCAATAGTAATAATAATAGGCAAGAAGACGACGACAACGGGGATGATCATGATCATCACGAAAACGACATGGTGATGCCAGGTTTTCGGTTTCATCCAACGGAAGAAGAGCTTGTTGAATTCTACCTTCGCCGTAAGGTAGAGGGCAAAAGATTCAATGTTGAACTCATCACTTTTCTTGATCTTTATCGTTACGATCCTTGGGAACTTCCAGGTATACTTTCTTTACTTAGACCTACCTATATATATTTAGCTATCTACCTACCTTTATAAATCTTTTTCTTCTTCTTCATCATCATAATTTACTTATGATATAATTCTTATAAAATCAGCCACTTCTCATTCGATTCTTTCTTTGATTTTACTTAAAAGTACAACTGCTTTTTGCACTAGATTTCCGAGCTTATGATAAGTTGTGTGAGTGGTTTTACTTCAATCATTTTTGTGGGCATTTCCTAATATCTAGTGGATTCTGCTTCTTTACGTTCTATTTTTGAACGGCGGTAATTTTATAAAACACAGCTTGCAAGGAGCTAGTGTAGAACAATACAAAACATTACAGTAAGTTGGTGCCAGCTAATTTGATTCTTTACTAATGAAAAGTTTGAATTACTTTTTGTGATTTGTTCTATCTAGCTCTTTGCTTGTTAATGATTTACCGTTAAAGATGGTTACTAAACTTCGGAAATCTTGGGCTTTTCGTTATCTTCATCATAGTAAGATCAATATGATGAACTTTTGATTACTTCAACATTAACAATGATGTGGGTGTGTGTTGTTTTTCATCAGGATTTTTATAGTTATTTTGATAATTCGGTAATTGGATTTTGTTAAATTATGGAGTTCATCATCTTCGTAGTCATAAAACTATGACCATGATATATACTTCTTTGTTAAATCTAATGAAGATGCAAACTGATCATGTGAGTGTTTTGTTCTTTGTTTGTTTGTGTTTTTTTTTCCTTCATTTAACTTCCAATTTATCAGCAACTTGGCCGGAGTTGCGACATGTATTATCATCATCAATATTTTCTAGCTTCATCTCCTTCCGTTACAACCATGTGTACATATTGTTGCTTCACCAATTTATGTGGGGATTTGTCACTTCAATCGGTTATATGGTTATCTTGGTTACCTATCTGAAATTTCACAATTCTGTGTGTGGTGTATACTTTGTTTTCTTACTACAGTTTTCATTTCTACTTGAGTTCTATCATAAAATATACAAAGTATATAACTAAGATTATTCTACATCTTCCATTTTCTTTGGTTATATTTGTTTTCTTGGTATCAGGAAACATACACATTTATTTGATCAATGAATATTATTTTTGGTCCTAAATTAAATCCAATTCGTAGTTCATTTATATACATGCGGATCTATAATATGCTTTATGTTTTACATTATATTATAGCATTGGCAGCAATTGGAGAGAAAGAATGGTTTTTCTATGTTCCAAGAGATAGGAAATACCGCAACGGTGATCGCCCAAATCGTGTGACAACTTCAGGTTATTGGAAAGCTACTGGAGCTGATAGAATGATCCGAACCGAAAATTTCAGATCGATCGGGTTAAAGAAAACCCTTGTTTTCTACTCTGGAAAAGCTCCCAAAGGCATTCGAACAAGTTGGATCATGAATGAATATCGTTTGCCTCAACATGAAACCGAAAGGTTACAAAAGGTACTAATATCTCTTATACACGGTCAATAAGTATGTGTGATCCAAGATTTTGTAACCCTAAACAAAATTCCAAAAAAGAACCCTGTTATAACATGTAACTGAATAAGTGGGATTACCATTTTGATAGAAGCTTTAAATATGGATAACATGTAAAGAAGGGTGTTATTTTTTTTAACGAAAAACCTTAATTGAAACTCAAAGCTAGGATGTAACAGATTGTTTCAGTCAAGGCTGTCAAGATCGCGATCCCATCTGGGATCGTTTTTGTCTTTGCAAGATTGAGATCGTAAGATCTTACCAATTTATCATGTTCTGTAAGCAACAGATAAACGAGTCAAACTATTTTTATTTCTACTCATTATCAAAGATAAATTTATATAATATCCTCTTGAAAATGTCAAAGTTCAAAATTAAAATACCAAAGTAAAAGTAAAACATAAAAAGTCAAGTTTTAATCGTCACATTCACGATTTAGCGGAATAAAATTACATAACATGCGTAACAAATGTCTCAAAACAAAGTACATCACTAGTATCACTACAATTAAGCTATCTAAATTAAAACTTAAAAGTTAATAGTTAAAACTATGAAAAGGTAAAAGAAAAAACAACAATTATCTGTAAGAAACTTTTTTGCTTCAGGTAACTAGAACATGAGAAGAAAAACCCTAATTTGTTTCATGTAAATTCAATTTGGAGAAAGTAAATAATTATGTTTAATGATTAGAAAATCTAGAAATGAAACGTCAATACTTGTTACTGAGATCAGGACTCGTATTGTTCTTTTTTGGGCCTAAAAAGGTAATGAGCTAATAAGTATGTAAGTCGTAACTTGGTAATTTGGTAAACTCGTATCGATACGCGATCTTACGATCTTACGTGCGAGTTTACGATCCTACTTACGATCCTACCTCTGATGCGATCCTACACGATTTTATCAGGTGGGCACGTAAGATCGTACGATCTTACGTGTAAACTCGCGAGTTTGACAGCTTTGGTTTCAGTATTTCAAGCTTCTCGCTAGTTTAATATAATACTTCCTCCGTCCCTAAATAAGTGTCAACTGTTGACTTTTAAAAAAAAAATCCATCAACTTTGACTTTAATTTATTTTGATTGTGTTATACAATACTTAATGAAAATTATATCAATGAAAATACATGTAAAACTCAATCCATTCATATATTTTGCATCAAATATTATATAACACAAAAAGAAATAGTTAAAGTCAAAGTTGCAAAAGAATGACTTTAAAAGTCAATAGTGAACACTTATTTAGGGACGGAGGGAGTATCACCGTTAAAAAGAAATATGCAGCTTCGATGAGTTATCCCAAACACAGCGTAAAACAATTCAGGATTTCTAATGTAATTATTTAATAAGGATTGAAGTAAGATCATATGCTTGTATTTAAATTTTGTTATAGTTTGTGGGCCGAGTTATGTTATAACTATCACAAACTGATGACCAATATCACCGCTAGCTTTAAATGCATGTCTCATTCTCTTCATCATTATCACCGCTAGCTTTGAATGCATGTTACAATAATTGAATTAACTCTTGTTGTTGATTGCAGGCTGAGATTTCGCTTTGTAGGGTTTACAAACGAGCTGGGGTTGAAGACCATCCATCACTACCTCGCACACTTCCAACGACTAGGGCTACATCGTCAAGACCTTCTAATGCTGATAAGAGACAGAATTCCCAAAACTTGTTAGCTTTCCACTCTTACGAAGCCCAAAACTCGAACCAAAACGATGACAAATTAAGTGAAACGAGTGGTAGTAGCACCACGGACATTGTTGGAACTGCTTTAGGCCTCTCCAGCCCCGTCAACCCCTCTTACAACAATTATATTACTCCATTTCAGCCCATCAACACCACACTTACGCAACCTAGCTCTTCTAATTTAGGCCCCTTAACCGCATCTTCTTCTGTATTCCCCAACAATGTTGATGATCTCCATAGAATCATAAGCTACCAACAAGCTTCTGTCAATAATCCAGCATCTCAAGCATTTCACATTCACAATTACCAACCTAAATTTTCTAATAATTTGCTTCTACAACCGCAACCACAACTTCAACCACAACAATCACAACAACAATCACAGCATCAACAAGCGCTTCTTGCGCTTAATAACTTGGCTGGAGAAGGTCAGGTGAACTTTCCTGATAGACTTTGGGACTGGAATCCGATGCCGAGTGAAGGAAGCAAGGATTACACCAACCCTTTCAAGTAATTAAATTTATAATGTGAAACTTACATAGTTGAATCAAGAGATTAGTATCTTGTTGACATTCATATGGCTATGTCATGTTTGAGAGGATATATTTTAACTAATTGTATGTACTTGTAGCATGTCATAGCTGACAAATGCTCATTCATAATATATAAAAGACATATCGGCGTATTAGGGTTTAGATGTAATGTGTAATATATACGCTCCATTCAGATTTTTCGATAGACTTGAAGTGCAACATTTACTTCACACTTTTTACCGTTCCTTATTATGTTTAAAATTAGTTAATTAGGGATTGCTCAATTAGGGTTTTTGGGACTAGTTGAGAAAATGTTATCCATTTACTACAATTTATACAAACAATTAAACACTTTTACAATGGTACCTCATGTTGTGTGAGAAGCTCCCCACCCAAATGGTTGTGGGTTCAAGTCTTGCTTAATACATGTGAGATAATTTGTGGTATAAATATTATGAGATAATGAAATATTGCCGTTCTAGAAAAAAGGAATAATTGAGATCGCATATTTCTGAATTTTTGTGTGGATTGAGATGAACTAATCTGTTTCCAGCCGTCGCATCCCTAGGGACTCCTAAACATGAAAGCTAAATTCTCATGACCATAAGCTTAACAATTGAAGGAAATCAGAATTCTTCGCCAAAATAAATTAAATGCTTTCAAACAGCTAATACGTCGAGGATGTCTTAGGGATAACACTAGTATAATACATATTCTCCACTAAGAACTGAACTGGAAGATTCAGGTTTTATGACTGGTTGTAATCCTATATGCATGCTCAATGGTATCTCATTTGGATTTATGCACAGGATATATACTATTCAATCATTTACAGAAAGATGCTATTCAATGGTTGTTAACATAGTTTCATTTATCTTTAGGTCGATCTTGCATCATTAGTTTCTCAATAGAAAAAAAAAACGATGTAATTTGTAACAGTAACATTGCATTTTCGGTTGGCTAAGATATAGCAAAGTCTAATTCTTTGTTTTTTTTTGTACGGCGATATATTAAAAAGAACAAACTCTAGCAAAAAACTAGAGAGTAAACAAATTACAAAGAGATTTTACAAGCCTTCTTTGGATCATAGATCCAATCTAACCAAATGAGATTTGCATTTCTATTCCTATTTATTATCCAAGTGTGGGATAAAACTTTGATTTCGGCGCCTAAGGAATCCTTACTAGGAGGTTTCTCATCAAAGCAAATCCTATTCCTATATCTCCATGCGATCCAAGTTGTAGTTTGGATAGCGACATCAAAACATGTCTTTTCCAAATAAGTTAAGTTTACCGAGTCACTCCATGTAATTAAGCTTTGTACTAGTTCATTTTTGTAATATGTTTCTTATGGTTGAATTATTTCTATTCACACCAGCTTCTCGTTTCCAAAAACATGTCCATTATTTTTTTTGCACTAAATTGGACATTCTTCTAACTGTCTGTACTTATGTTTGAAGAACTTGCATACATTAGTTTTCTTTCTACATACATGAACAGCCATTTTCTCATTAGTGTTAGCTTTCATGCATTCAACCACACAACACTTTTTTTTTTTGTGTTAGTTCGGGCATCAAGTCTTTAGGCTAATCACAATACCAAATTTTAGATAAAATTAATTTACATATGTCCGACATATTCACTATTGCAGAACACTCTTTCACATCTCAAAACCACCATCAAACAATCATTTTATTAGTTAGTTCTCAACATCTGTTATTTCATACGACCTCGCATACCCATGTTGCACATTGTTTCCTAATTTCTTAAATGGCATTTTTATAAAACTAGCAAGGACTAGATAAAAATCAAGACCAAGGATGTTACAATAAACATTTACACAAAGTTGTGACTTGATTGGATCCACATCACTAGGTTGATCAATTAGCTACATTCGAGACGCCGGGCAAAAATATGTTAGGTTTAAAATCTGGTAATATGTACACTGAAGACTAGAACCTCGTAAAAATACCCATTAAAGTATGTATGCTGGTTTGAAATACATGCAAACAATCTGAAGTAAAAGGTGAAACTCTATAAGTTGAAAAACAGAGACAAAAGCACAAAAAGTTGTAAGTAAATCTGTGAAGAGTGTGCGTTTGTGTGTCAGTGTGCTACATTCTTTCTAGGGATCTGGTCTAGTAAAAGTCAGTAGCTGAAAAGTCTTCTACGAGTTTAGAGTGTGGTTGGCCTACGTACCATTATTGGGTGGGCCCTGATGCCGCATGGTTGCGGGCGTGCCTAATTTCATGGTTTGCTCCATGGTTTGTGAAACTATAAAACCAAGATTATTGATTAATCAATGTTTTATAAAACTTGCACAAATTAGTTAAGGGACAGTAAATTTAGTTGACATTTTATAGAAAAATTCATTTGGTAAAAATCTAATAGATATTTTTTTTTAAGTAAAGGGCCCAAAAATATAATGCTACGTAATTAAATTGCTATATTTTTCTTTTTTTCTTCGTATTAAATTGCTATACTTTACCTTTTCATTTATTAACATTGTACTTCTATTAACTATTGTCCCACAATCAAAGCTATAATACACAATAATATAAAGAGAGAAAGACGTAAACATAGAGGAAGAACGTTGAGAGATCGAAAATGAGATTTTTATCACGAGTGACTCCCCTCAATTTGTGAGGGCCTGAGGTATATACACCCCTTACAACATGAGGTGTCGTGACTATGCATTAGTCACACGAGACTTAACGTGTGCAACATATAACATAAATCTGGATCTAAAACTTGAACTATTACATATTAGAGTAAGGGGTATAGTGGCTTAAGCCACAAAACGAAACGGGCCCCACAGCTTGCCACATCAGCATCTCACTCCCACTCAAAAATACCTCTTCACTCATAACACACTCATACCTCTTCATTTGGGCCCCACCACTCACCATTTTTTTTCTTTTCAATTTTTTCACACAATTTAATTTCATTTTATTAAAATCGAAATAAAATAGAAAACATACAATTAGAAAATTGCTGATTTATTTTTTATAAAATAAAAGACACTTTATAAACAAACTATTTTTAATTATCAAATTAAAAGGAAAAACTTTTTTTTATACTTATGAAAGCACGATTAAAGAAAAACAAACAAAAAAACCACAGGGACTAAATTGCAAATAATTAAAGTTTATATTTATATACCGGCTTCATCTTCAACCTTTGCACACATATACAGAAACACTGTGCGCACACACACATTATTCACACACACTTCACACACAAAATAAAACACACACTAAAACACAAAACAAGCATATACCCACTTTTTAAAAGAAAGGAAAAAAAACAAGTTTTTGTCTTCTTCCTTCGTCGTAGCCGTGGCGAGAGACCCAGTTTTTTGCTTGCGGCGAGGTAACATGGTATGGTGATGAGGGCAGTGGCGAAGCCACTCGCCACCATACCCTCCTCTCTTAGAGCACATGAAGTGAGATCATGATAGAACGATATTATCTCAAAGAACAAAAGAACACATCCTAAATATCCATTTTTCATCAAATAAAATAACAATTAAAAAACTTTACTTTTCACCTCTTTTTTAAAAATAAAATATCTTGCAAACGGTAAATCGTTAAACGACAAAAAATACACCATCGCGAAGAGAATTAAATCATCTTTCTATAGATGGGCACTTTTATATACTATCGACGAACTTTTTTTCGAATTTTTTTTCAGTCACGTCTGAAAAAATCACATGTGATTTGTAGCACAATCACTTGTGATTTGTGATACAAATCACATGTGATTTTTTTTAGACTTAACTAAAAAAATCGATTTCATATACTTTTGACGACTTTTTAGTGTTAAAATTTTCGCCAAAAAAAAAATTACACGTGATTTGTAAAATCACTTGTGATTTGTTGTTTTTAAAAATCACGTGCTATTTCATAAATCGCATGTGATTTTACAAATTCACTTATGATTTTTAAAGTAATAAATCACGTGTGATTTCATAAATTCATAAATCGCATGTGAATCTACAAATTTACGTGTGATTTTTAATGTAAGAAATCACATGTGATTTTTCGAATCACGTGTGATTTTTCCTGGGTGGAAATTTTAAAAAAAAATTCGTCGAAAGTATATAAAAGTGCCTGTCTATAAAAAGATAATTTAATTCTCTTCGCGATGGTATAATTAAATTTACGTCAAACGAAAAAAAATACACCATCGCGACGAGTATATTTTTTTATAGGGGGCACTTCTATATATATTTTCGACGAACTTTTTTCCGAAATTTTTTTTTCAGTCACGTCTGAAAAAATCACATGTGATTTGTATCACAATCACATGTGATTTCGTAAAATCACATGTGATTTTTTCAGACGTGACTGAAAAAATAATCGAAAAAAAAATTCGTCGAAAGTATATAGAAGTGCCCCTCTATAGAAAGATGATTTAATTCTCGTCGCGATTGTATGTTTCGTTTTGCTTAACGATTAACGGTTTGTGAGATATTTAATTTTAAAAAAATAAGATGAAAGTATGTTTTTTAATTAAATTAAAATATGAATTAATCTAAACCATTAGATGAAAATAAAATGGAGGGTTGAGATGAAGTGAATTGTTCTTTAATTAGATAGTGTGCTATATAGAACTTTTCTCTAGAGCACATATTATATTTAATGTAATCGGCCCATTGGCCCAAGCCCATAGTCTAGAATATTCTGTTGTATCATATATATAGGTTGGCTGTTATCAATAATAATTAAGCAATCAATCACATCTTTCATGGTAATCAGAGCCAAATCAATTTTCTCATAATTCTTCTCAATCAAATCGCCTCCTTCCCCTATTCTTTCTCTGCATTATTAACCTTTTCAAAAAAAAAATATTGTTCATCCGACCACTGTTCATCTGACACTGTTCATCCAATCGCTACTGTTCATTCAAGCGCTACTATTCATCCGAGCGTTACTGTTCATCGGAAAAAAAAATTATGGCTTCTCATGATCAGCAATGGTATATGGATACCAGAGCAACTTCTCACCTTTTATCTCACACTAGTAACCTTCAAACAACTTTCCTTAATCGTCATTTTCATTCAGTTATTGTCGGAAATGGATCATCTATACCTGTCACCCACTCTGGTCATGTACAAATCCCTAATCCATATCGTCCCCTCCACCTTAGAAATGTTCTTGTCACACCCAATATCATTAAAAACCTTGTTTCAGTATGAAAATTCACCACCGATAATAAATGCTCCATTGATTTTGATCCATATGGTTTTACTATACGAGATTATCATACCCGTCAAACCATCATTCGTTGTGACAGCACGGGTGATCTATACCCTTTACACGTTGCCGCCTCAGCCTTCGCCCTATTTACTAATAACCATTCCCTTTGGCATCAACGTCTTGGTCACCCTGTAATTCAAACACCGTCGTCACGTGGCCTTGTATCTTATAATAAAAATAAAAACACTCAACACTTGTGTCGTGCCTGTCAGTTAGACAAACAAACAAAACTTCCCTTTCAACGATCTACCTCTATTGTTACATCCCCCTTTGACATTATTCACTCAGACCTTTGGACATCTCCTGTCTCTAGCATGAGTGGATATAAATACTATGTTCTTTTCTTAGATCACTATTCATATTTTTTATGGGTCTACCCACTTTACAGAAAATCTGATGCGCAGTCAAAACTTCTACACTTTCGTGCCTTTATAAAAACCCAATTCAACCGTGAAATCAAAGCTTTTCAATGTGATCATGGTGGAGAATTTGACAACAACTCCCTTCATGAATTATTTGCCACTAATGGCATTCAATTTCGTTTCTCATGCCCACGTACATCTCAACAAAATGGTAAATCTGAGCGCATGATTCGTACTATTAATAGCGTAGTACGTTCTCTCCTCTTTCAAGCTCGTCTTCCTCCCGAGTATTGGGTCAAAGCACTACTCTACTTACTTACTTAATATCCTCCCCTACACCTCTATCAACAATGACATCCCTTACACAAAATTATTTAACAAACCAACCCCTTACACCCACATTCGCACGTTCGGATGCCTTTGTTACCCTTACACATTTCCATCACACAAACTTGCCCCTCGCACCACACCATCTATCTTTCTCGGGTCATGATAACAAATCATGTGGATACAGTGCCTGACCTGAAACCAAAAAATCATCATTTCTCGTTTCATGTTACATAAAAACTGTCTTTACCTTCGGCTCCATGACTCCAACTAAACCCCCCTCATACCAATTTTTAGATGTAATCTCGACACCTCCCCCATTGCACTTTGCCTACTTACCACACCTACTTCTCCTCAATAAACACCACCACAACACAACAACCCCACAAATAAATCTACAAACAACTCCACAATCAACACCTCCAACTCCTCTATCAACACCATCACCACAAACAACACCGATACCATCAACCACACCACCACCACCACCCACCTCGCAACACCCTATGGTTACATGCTCTAAAGTCGAAATTGTGAAAGCTAACCCCAAATACAACTTACATGTTACCACCTCATCCCCTATCCCCAAGTCTCATTTCCATACCCTTTGAGATCCTAACTGAAAACAAGCTATGTGTGACGAATATAAAGCTCTCATTGACAATAACACATGGGTACTTGTTCCTCGCCCACCAAATGTCAACATTGTCCGCTCTATGTGGTTGTACAAACACAAATAAAATGTAGACGGGTCCTTAAATCTGTACAAAGCTTGACTAGTTGCAAATGGTCGTAGTCAACAACAAGGCATCGACTGTGATGAGACATTTAGCCCTGTTGTCAAACCTGCTACCATACAGACTGTTCTTAGCCTTGCAGTTTCTCGAAAATGGCCTATTCATCAGTTAGACGTGAAGAATGCATTTCTTCACGGCCATCTTACAGAGACAGTTTACATGCACCAGCCACCAGGATTTACTGATTCAGCTCATTCTGATTATGTTTGCATTCTGCAAAAGTCGCTTTATGGCCTTAAGCAGACCCCCCGAGCTTGGTTTCAACGATTTTCTAACTATGTTATTCGAGCCGGTTTCTATCACAGCAAAAATGACTCGTCTATTTTCATCTTTCACAAGGGGCAAGACACAGCTTACTTACTACTATATGTGGATGATATCATTCTTACAGCTTCTTCTACTTCACTCCCGCAACGTATCATCTCTTTACTACATGCGGAGTTTGCTATGACAGACCTTGGCCCACTCAACTATTTTCTCGGTATATATGCCACGCGTACTACCTCTGGCATATTCTTGTCTCAAACAAGATATGCTACCGAGATTCTTGAGCAAGCACATATGCTTAATTGTAATACTTGCAGGACTCCAATTGACCCCGAGAAGAAGCTTGGACTTGAAGGATCATCGGTCACTGATCCTACTTTATATCGCAGCCTTGCCGGATCACTTCAGTACCTTACCTTTACTCGACCAGATTTGTCATATGCAGTTCAACAGTTATGTCTTTACATGCATGATCCTCGAGAGCCACACCTTAATGCTATGAAACGTGTTCTTCGTTATCTTCGAGGAACCACTGATCTTGGATTACAACTACTTCGGTCTACTACATCACAGCTTATTGCATACTCTGATGCTGACTGGGCAGGTTGTCCGGCTACGCGCCGATCTACTTCTGGATACTGTGTTTTTCTTGGTGACAACCTCCTGACGTGGTCCTCCAAACGTCAGGACACGTTGTCTCGTTCCAATGCTGAGGCTGAATACCGCGAGGTTGCGAATGCTGTAGCTGAGACATCTTGGATTCGCAACCTTCTTCGTGAGCTTTATACCCTACTTTTCTGAGCGATCTTGGTCTACTGTGATAATGTCAGTGTTGTATACATGTCTGCAAATCCTGTACAACATCAGCGCACCAAACATATAGATATTGACATTCATTTTGTTCGTGACAAAGTAGCAGCAGGTCATGTTCGAGTTCTTCATGTCCCTTCTCGATTTCAGTACGCAGATATCTTCACAAAAGGTCTTCCATACCCGTTGTTTGCTGATTTCAGATCCAGTTTGAGCGTCCGTAAAACTCCCGCTCCAACTGCGGGGGCGTATTAGAGCACATATTATATTTAATGTAATCGGCCCATTGGCTCAAGCCCATAGTCTAGAATATTCTGTTGTATCATATATATATGTTGGCTGTTATCAATAATAATCAAGAAATCAATCACATCTTTCATTACAATGATTATATATAAAAAATTGAATAATAATTTACACTTTTTCTCAGCGAACAATCCCCCCTAAAGGTAGATCATTAGGGTCTTCTAAAGGTCTTCTCTTGTTTGTAAGTTCTCTTGGATACTTGCGAGTTCTGTTATATCTTTTTGTGCGTTTCTTGGATTCTCGAAGTTCATCCTCTCATTAATTAACTGATCATCTATTTAACTTCTCTTAAATTTGTCTGTTCTTCATCACCTAACTTGATTAGCCTTGATCATTAGGTCTTCATTTACAAGATATGATAAACACGTGTATACTATTACAACACCTTTTAGATAAAATATCATAATGTTTAGATAATTTGCGTTTGTTATTTATTTCAGTAAAAAAATTAAAAAATTTAACTTCACCGCAACATGTACTACTAGAAAAAAATACCATTAGCAACAATTAGAAATCGTTGCTAAATTGTGCATCTAATTTTAGCGAGGAAATTGTTAACATAGTTGTAATTTTTTTAGCAACAAAAATATTAGTTGGTATTTTTTGAAGTGATCATAAATATTTGTTGCTAATTTAGCAACGACTATGTAATTTTGTTGCATTCTAAAATTAGCGCCCGTCGAATTAGCAACCAACGCCAATATTTGTTCAATTTTAGTATTAGTTGCTAATTCGACGGGTGCTAATTTTAGTTATCAACGAAATTGCTTAGTCGTTGCTAAATTAACAACAAATATTTATGGTCATTTGAAGAAATACCAACCAATTTTTTGTTGCTAAAAATTACAATTATGTTAACAATTTATTTGCTAAAATTAAATGCTAAATGCATAATATAGCAACGATTTCTAATTGTTGCTAATGACAATTTTTCTAGTAGTGATGTAAGTCATTAAATTAGTATGGCTATAATATAAATAATATATATTAAATTAGTATGGCTATGCATCTTACAAAGAGGCTCCCGTGAGCCGGAAGTATTAGAGAAATGACCATAGGAATGAGTGCATCATGACACGGTAAGATGTCTCGCCCGAATAAACTAGGGCTTTTGAATAAAACTTTGCTTCATTTAGCAGCTTTAGGTAAATAATAAGTTTTGCTTTGTAAGATAATAATGTGCACATTATTTAGTATGAATACTTGACTAGCTAAGTATGTTAGAATATGGCAGAATTTTTACTAAAGATATGAACGAAATTGAGGACGTGATAATCATTGTACTTAAAAAATATTAGCCCCCACTATTTACGCTGGTGGGATTCATGACTAATTTCTTTCCAGGATTCGACCTCAAAAATAGAACTTTATGCAGCGTACATAAGGTTCACATGAACATCAAATTTATATATTTTTGTATGTATTGGATTGAGTGTTTTTGGATGATTAAAAAATGCAGAAAAATGGCCATATTTATAGGGAAACTCGTGACCATTCGAATAGTCACAATGGTTCACAAAAAGGTGCTATTAGCGACAGTTTAGCGACGGTTTAGCAACATAAAAAATCGTCACTAATCTATATCGTTTCAAACAGTCGCGATGGCATATCAAAGACACCCTTTTAACCCATTTAACCACCAGCACTTCAAATTTGTGCGTCTTTTCAATAATAACGCCTAATTAGCAACAGTTTTGTGACAGAATAACTGTCACAAAAACTGTCACTAATATTCATTTATAATTAAACATTCACTTCATTCATCCAATTAGTGGGATACATACAATACTCTGTAGGAACCCGATTAACACTTCATATCACGATTCAATTAAGAAACTAGAAAAGAGATAATTGTTGTATAGAGAGAAAGAAGAGAGAGAGATGAGAGAAAAAAGGAGAAAGATTTAGAAAATAGATATTTGCGAGATTTTGAGATAGATATTTTTCCAAGTGAAAAATATCTATATATATATCCCTACACATTTAATGTGACGCGCGCGATATTTAACTAGGACTCGGGCTCGGGTTTTGCTTGGGATTAAACCC